>PVKS010030607.1:0-24164 GCA_004027875.1 Aplodontia rufa
TATATATATATATTTTTTTTTTTTTTTAAAGAGGGAGAGAAAGTGAAAGAAAGAGAGCATCTATTGTATTTAGCTCATCATGTGACTTTCATTGTTCCACACTTCGCTGTGTACGTGGTGCTGGGGTTTGAACTCACATCCCGCGCATGCCAGGGAAATCGTCCTAAACTTGGTGACCTATAAGAGCGTGGTTTGCTTCCCTTTGCTAAGATTGGCCCGGGCACGGTGGGGAGGTCATCCTACTCCTGGAGCCTCTGGAAGGGGCTGCACTGGGCCTGGTGCGTCACCCCAGGCTCGGCTGGGAGCCTTGTTTTCTCCGATTCCCCGCCTCTCCACCGCCTGCCCGGGCTTCCTCACTGCATGCGGCTGGGTTCTCGGAGTCAGTGTCCCTAGAGAACCAGGTGGAGGTGTCTTGCCTGTTACCACCTAGGTTAGGAAGTCACACAACAGCACTTCCGTGGTGACAAATGTCCCCAGATTAAGGAGTGGCGATAGAACCTGTGATGGCAGGACCGTCAGAGCCACATTACTAGAGCAGGGCGGATGGAGGGGCTGGGGCGCCACTCCGGATAGGGCGCTTGCCACACACGCGAGGCCCTGGGCTCCACCCCAGCACTACGAGGGGGGAAGAAAGACTAACAGGGGTCGGACGCCAGCGTTTTGTCCTCTTTGGCAAACGCTCCCCTTGCTCAGTCACCAGCCTGGAGTCTCAGTGGCTTAAAGCCACATGCTTCCTCCACTAGCTGTGGGCCCCGCGCAGCTGGGTCAGTGCCCAGTGCCTGCCGTCCTCCAGGCGGGAAGTCAGGGGTCCTGCTCCTCCTGCCCTGCCACACAGTCCATCTTAACGTGTGTCCCCAAAGTCATTTCCACCCGACAAACTGTGGCTAAGACACAGGAACTTCGTGGCCGAACCTGGGTGTGGTGGCCCAATCTTCTGCCTGCATTTCATTGGCTGGAACCCAGCCAGACAGCCCCAGCTCAGCCGCAAGGGGAAGGGGAATCGGGAGTGCAGTCTTCCCCTGGGCCCAGACAGGGTACAGGGGTCAGGTGACACCTAGCTAGGAGGAAGGGGGCTGGGCAATGTGACCTGGCTCCAGGGAACATGGGGGGATCTGAGCAATGTGACCTGGATGCAGGGAACATGGGGGGGGCCTGGGCAATGTGACATGGCTCCAGGGAACATGTCGGGGGCTGGGTGATGTGACCTGGCTCCAGGGAACATGGGGCCTTGGGCAATGTGACCTGGCTCCAGGGAACATGGGGCCTTGGGCAGTCTTGCTCACTCACTACTGTGTTCCTTGTTCCTGTCGCATGGCCAGGCACTCATTGGTGCTAAGTAACGCGTCTTAAACTGAAGGAGGGAACGGGGCTGACTCCCCTGGGCCCTGGCTGCTGAGCTCTGGGGCCTGCTCCTGAGGCTGAGGAAACCTGGCAGCTCATGGGCAAGGGAGCGCTGTTCTAGAAGGAGTTGAGGCCAAGCCCTCCTTCACTGGCCCGCCTGAGGAGGGTGTGGCTGGTGTGGCCTCAGGGGTGCCCACACCTCCCTGGACTTTGGGAGGGAGCTGCAGTGCTTGCAGCCAGCAGCTTGGGTGGGTGGTGCTGAGTCCCCAGGGCATGGGTGAGGTGCCAAGAGCGCCTGTCACACGAGGGTAGTCACAGTGGGGTAGGGAGGACTAGGAGGCCCTGGGGGTGGACAGTCTTCAGACAGCTGCAGGGATCGTGGTTGAACCAAAGCTGGACGAACACCCACTCACCCATGGACCCCAGCACAGGAGTCGCAGGCTGCCTCAGCTCCAGAGGGCACAGGGGGACAGGGCCTGTGCAGCCTTGGGCCTCTGCTTCTGGAGAAACGTAACGAGATGCCTCGCCTGACTTCCAAGTGAGGAATCTGTCTGGAGGCTCAGGGGCTGATCCAGGCTTTAGCCTGGGAGATGCGGTTACCCCAGGGACCTTGAATGGCTATGGACATGGGGTGGTGCGCTGGAAGCCTCCAGGCCACGGGCCTTTCCCAGGCTACTTGTGTCTCTGAAGCCATGGATCCTGGAGCTGCTGATGGAGTTGGGAAGCTGGGCTGGGCAGAGTGTCAAGCTCCAGGGCCTTGGAGAAAGGTCACAAAACAGGCAGAAGACGCCCAGTAGATTCCCCACGGATCCGGAGGGGACCTCTCCAGGTGGCTTGTGGAGTCTCCTTCTCCCGGGTCATCAGGGCTGGATGGGCACGGGAGGAGCTCAGGCCACTTCTCTGACTGCCCCTCTAGGTTACTTGATCGGTGTCTTTTCCCCAGTGAACTTCAAGTTCCAGGGGAGGACATCAGTGTTGTTTTCTCACAACTGTGTCTGGCCCGATCCCACGGTAGACCCAAATTCCACCGTGCTATGTAAACGGAATGAACAAACAGACTACCGTGGACCCAGGAGTGGTGGTTCTCGGGAAGACCTAGAGTTCAAGTTCAACCCCCATTAGACGTGGAAGGAGGGGCTGAGAACTCCAGCCTCCGGCGACTCCTGCAGCTTTCCGATGTCTCCTTCAGAGTGGGTTTTGTTCTGCTTGCTTCATTGCTAAGTAGCAAACCACCCCAGGGCTCCCTACCTCACATTTCGGGTTGTGCGGAGCTCTCGGGTCCTTATAGCCGATGGGGCCTGCGGCTGACTGCACGTGAATGCGTGTCAGGACGGGAGGCCGGGGAAAGCTCCTCATCTCCCGTCTCTGGAGGCAGAGAGGAGTACGGCTGCCCAGCCCCCTGGTTCTGCCACCTCTGGGTGCTAGCATGGGCTTCCTCACCACACGGAGGACCCTTAGACCCTTCAACGCAGGTGGGCTTTCCCGGAGCGCAGTTTAAGACTCCCAGGTGGAGATTCCGGGTTTCCTGTGACCTGGCCTTGGAAGTCCGCAGCAGTGCTTCCAGCACATTCTCTTGATCAAAAGCAAGCGGCCCTGATGTGAGTGTGTGACTGTCAGGAGGTGTGGTTCATCAGGGTCGTCTCTGGAACGGCCGCTCCACGTCCTGCAGTAGAAAATGGAAGAACTGGACAAGATTGTCTCTAAGATTCCCCAGCACCCACAGATCCCGGTGCAGCTCTGCAGTCTGGATCCAGCCTGGGACCCCCGGCGAGGCTCCTACCCAGGAGATCTGAATCCTGAGCTCTGCGAAGTGCCTGGCCTCCCAGGCGTCTCTGGGTCTGTTGTTCATTACTGTCTAATTTCATCACCAAATGTCCTCCAAACACCATCTAGTCTGCCTTCTCTCCGGAGACTCACCTGTTTATTTTACATTTCAAATGAAATCGCTCATTATTCCGTCACTCAGGGTCTTATTTTGTAATTCCTTTGGCGAGTTCGGACAAGTTGAAGACGATGCTGTATTGAACACAGAACTCTTCAGGCCTCCTCTCCGGGCCTCCTTCCCTCAAAGGGCCTCCCCGGAGGCTGTCTTAGGAGGCCAGCCCCAGGCGCTCACCTTTCTGATGGGTACTTGAGAAAGAGGGAGTCATGGTCTTCCCTGCTCCACAAGACCACAATGTTGAGGCAGGAGAGCTGTAGGAGATTCAGTAGGGGTAGCTTGGGGGGTGTTGGGGTGGCTCTGCCAGGAGCCCCCTCAGTTCAAGTTCTGACTTTGCCACTTGGTTTTCAGCTGTGGCCTTAACTCCCTTGGTCATGGAGGCCAAATGGGATGAGGCCAGCACCAGGCACATCGTTAGTGTTTCTGAAATTAGTTGTGAGCTTGTTTTATTCTGACATGACAAACCAGACGAATCTCTGCCAAAAGGTGAAAGGTCAGAGGCCTCCGGGAATCGAATGCTGCGGGTGGTTCTTGGGCATCTCCAGTGTGCAGGGTCCCTGTGGGGTGGTGGCTGACCCTTAGTCTCAGGCCTGACTGGGAGGCTCCCGGTCTCCAGTTGAGCCACTGCGGTCCTCCCAGACATCTTTGCCGCTGCCTGGGACCTGGCTGCTGAGCCAGCAACCCTAGGAGGGCCATTGATCTAAGAGGCCAGTGGCACCTTGGCCGGGAAGCAAAGTCCACATCTATATTACAGAGACTCCTTCTGCTTCTGGGCAGGTTTATGGGCCAGGCTGCAAAGCCCAAGAGCTCTGAGCTGATCTCCTCCATTCACAGCCTCTGGGGAGCCCCCACCCCAAGATTTCAGCTCTAGACAGAAGCCTAGGCAGGGCCTGGCGAGATCCCAGGGGACCCAGAACTACTGGTTTCTCATGCCCTTCTCGGACCAGAGGCTTCCCGGGCCTCTGGGAGTCTTAAAAGAATTTATTTGCTTTTCTGATTACATGATCAATACCTGCACAATGTAGGAGACTTGGAAGAAAGACAGAGAAAAATCCACACATGGGGAAATAGTAACTCTGCTCCCAGACAGCGTTCCTCATTTTCGTGATTTACCCTCTTTCTCTCTGTAGATCACGCAGCACGCATTGTCTCACGCTGTCCTGCTTTAGGCTGCTTTTCAGGTAAAGGAATTGTGCTCGTAAATGTTCTTCCGTGAAGGAACTTTACCGTCTGTCCCCGTCTCCCATCCTTCATCCAGGGACTGGAGAAATATGTTCCCCTCTGCGGTTCTACTGGCCTCTATTGGCCTCCCCCCTCGGACTCCACTGTCCAACCGGCATCCTTCAATTCCCCCATCCTAAAATAGCTTCCCAGTAATCTATTTCTCCAATTTCTTCCTTAATTTACTGAGCATTTTCTGAAAAACAAAAACAAAAATTTAAAAAACTTCCTCCTTCCCACTTCCCTTCCCCGTCTCCTATGAAGGTTTTCATTTCCTGATTCTAGAAGCGCTGGCTCTTGCCCATCCCTGGCTCTAGGGTGGCGCCATAGGACAGAAAGCCAGTGGGACTCACATAGGGAACAATGGGACTCATAGGGAACTGGACATTTCCAGTTGCCTTGTTCAAAAAGTAGAACGGAACAGGTGTAACGAACTCTCATCGTGTGCTTGATTCAACCCAATGATCCAGACCATGATCATCCGTGCAACATTTAACCAATATAAAATTAAGAGTGGGGTCTTTTATTATTTTTTTCTGTACCAGATCCTAAGGTGGTGTGTAGCTTTTGCTTATACCTGTGTCATATCTCCACTTGGACCACGGGCAATTCCAGTGCTTAGGAGTCACCTGTACCAGTGATGGTGGTAAGGGACTCACCAAGGACCCAATGGCAAACCCAGCTGCTACTTCAGGAAGCGGATTTCTAGTCCGTTCTTGTGTCCAGGACGGCTACCTTTCATTTCACCTCCATACCTTAAATCTTTTTAATTAATTATTTTTTTAAGAGAGAGAGAGGGACAATGAGAGAGAGAGAGAGAGGAGAGAGAGAGAATCAATTTAATTTAGTTTTTCATGTGGCTTTCATTGCTCCAACACTTGGTTGTGTACGTGGTGCTGGGGTTCGAACCCACGTCCTCACGCATGCCAGGCAAGTGCTGTAACTGCTGAGCTGCTGCTCCAGCCCTTAAATCCAGGACCTTAAATCTTTATTTCTGAAATTTCTATTATATCAGGGATGTTCCACCATCTTTCAAGGTCAGAAAAAAATCCAGGTATGGTGATCTAGATTTCAGATTGCTTTTCAGCGTTGGGGATGGAACCGAGGGTCTCACATGCTGCCCCGGTGTCTGCTACTGAGCTGTGTCAGTTCCCAGAAATGGGTCTTCTTTGCAGGGTTCCTCCTTTTAGACGCTGTAGTAACCCGTCCTGACCAGCAGGGGCTCACTTTGCACTGGCGGGGTGCAAAGAGGCAGGAAGAGCCGCTATGGGGACTTTTTTGAGAATCAGGAGTGGGGGTCCCAAAGGAAGTAGAGTTCTGGCTTTGTGCCATCAAAACAGACACTGCACAGAGGCAGGGCCAGCCCACCTTCGCCTCCTCTCTGCTGGGTCGAGATGCAGGGGCTGCCATCCGCACCAGCAGGGTCAGCTCCCAAGCCCTGTCTCTACTGCGAGTCACCAGGTCTTCCCCTGAATGAGCCATGAGCCTCCAGGGACAGCAAAAGCAGCCAGGCCCCTGTACAGGAGGGTGGTCCAAGACCACCTTTAAGAAGTAGAAGGGACTCAGACTTCAGAACGCTGGCCGTGGAGAACAGAGTGGTGTTGGAGTTAGTCCAGTCAGTGGACGTAACAAAGTATCACCAAGTGTGGCAGAAGCCACAGTCACTAATTTCCTGTTTCTCAGAGTTCTGGAGAATGGAAGTTCAAGGTCAAGGTCCTGGCCAAGTCCGTTCTGGGAGGGTCCCTGACTTCTCACTGTGTTTGGTGTCTCTTCCTACAAGGACGCTAATCCCTTCAAGAAGCCCACCCATGTGACCTTACTTAAATTTAGTTCCCTCCCTAAGGCCTCATCTCAAGGTACCATGACACTGGGGAGACAGGGCATATATATATGCTGGAGTTGAACCCAGGCCTCGTGCTTCCTGGGCAGGTGCCCTACCATTGAGCTACTTCCCCGGGTCTTTTTATTTTGAGACAGTGTCTTGCTGAGTTGTTGCGGCTGAACTTGTGATCCTTCTGCCTCAGACTTGTATGTGGCTGGGTTTACATGTGTGTGCCCCCAAACCAGGCCATCGTATGATTTTCTGAAGGGGACACAATTCAACCCATAACAACTTTAAAAAAACTGCAAAATTATTGAGGTTACTGAGCTCCGAGGGAGTCTGGGGAATACAGTATTTTGCTTTGAGCTTTCCAACCTCTACAATAGACAAGGTGCATAAGAAGGTGCCAGGGGACGGTGGTGCCCATTGTGAAGGTGGCACTGGGGACCACCGAGAAGCTGATCCCCACCCAGTCATCACCAGAAAACCCATTGACTTGGGGCTGTAGTTCCTGTAGATTTTCTATTTTTAAGAGAGAAATCAATGGTTTTTTTTTCATCTTGCCTTTGCTTTTCTGACACTTAGTTGTGTAGGTGGTGCTGGGATTCAAACCCGGGTCCTTGTGCATGCCAGGCAAGTGCTCTAACCACAGGGCCACCGGTCCAGGCCTCCTGTAGATGTTTAATAAATACATATTAACTCCCAGACAAAACCCCTGAGATCTTCCTCAGCACGCGGCAGCATGGCTCGCTCTCCCCGGTGAAATATTGTTAGTTTTTTCTCATGTGTCAAGAAACATTCCCACTATTTTATCTGAACAGCTCCCTAATATTTCACCATCTTGACTAAACCAGGCTTTATTTAACCGAATACCTATTGTTGGGATTTTTTTTTTAAGAATACATTTACTCCCAATTTTCCTTGTTAGAAACTAAACCAAACAAAATTATGTAGCATATTTCAGAAGCCAAATGATACACGGCAGACAAATCGTTCAAATAGGGTGTGTGTGTTTTAAAGACTGGATCTGCATTACTAAATTGCCCTCCTGAAAAATTATGTCCAATTAAACTCCCACAAGTGGTGGCAGAGAGCTTGTTTTGCCATGGCTTCAACAGCCCTGCGCGTGATCGTGACAGCTCAGCTTTTTCCACCTGGTAGGACCCCACCCCACCGCCCTGCCGGCTCCCCCGCCCAGGTCTGCGGGATCCTGCTCCTCTCAGTCGGCTCCTCTGCCGCCTGGCACAGTTCTGTCTCCCCGCGGCCCCCACTGCACCTGCCCACTGCCGTCCATCCAGCAACCCCTTTCTCACGTCCCCCAACATTCCTTCACGAATCGGAGTGGAGCTCGTCTCTAAAATCTCCCTCGGACAGATGCCCCCCACCCAAAAGACTCCATTGCTAAGTCGGTCCCCTCCTCGGCCCTGGATAAAGAAGGGAAGGAGGAAGAAGCTCCTGGGTTGAAATCTCACCGACTGCCAGGGGCGATTTGCTCATGATCAGTGTGAGATTTCACCAGAACAACAGAGGGGAGGGCCGTACCCCGAGAACCTGCTCCAGAGGACCTTCCTGCCCCAAGCACAGGGAAGATGGGGCCAGCAGACAGCGGCTCCTGGAAACCGTGTTGCCCCAAAGATCAAGAAGTTCAGTGCAGGGGCTGGAGCGGTGGCTCAGCGGTGGAGTGCTTGCCTGGTGCGCATGAGGACCTGGGTTTGAACCCAGCACTGCGTACACAATGAAGTGTACCCAACAGAGTGTCAGAGAAA
The DNA here is from genome assembly GCA_004027875.1 of Aplodontia rufa. Lineage (NCBI taxonomy): Eukaryota > Metazoa > Chordata > Mammalia > Rodentia > Aplodontiidae > Aplodontia > Aplodontia rufa. The sequence goes on from PVKS010030607.1 coordinate 8,090, forward strand.
CAAAGACCAAATAAGTAAATCAAGTTGATTCTCTGTTTCCTCTTGCTCTCTCTCTCTCTCTCTCTCTCCCTCAGGAGAGAGGACAGTGAGAGAGAGAGAGAGAGAGAGAGAATCTATTTTATTTAGTTTTTCACGTGGCCTTCGTTGCTCCGACACTTCAGTGGGGTGTCCTTGTTTCTGTTTGGTTTTTATTTTCCCAAAGTTTATAGGAGCAGAAGGAAGTTGGTGAGACCCTGGCTGGGGAGAAACAAAGCCTTTTAGGTGAGCGCATGTGCATCCCTGAGGGCACTGGGCTCCTGGGGCTCCTCCTGGGGTCCACCAAGCTTCTTTTTTATTAAGAACTAGAGGGAGGTGACCATGTGGACAAGTGGACTCCTTCTCTTGCGGCCTCTGGGAGACCCAGAGAGAGCAGACCTCAAAGTCGCCCTGTTGAAGGGCGAAGAGGCCAGTTGGTTCCCCACCCTCCTCTCCACCACCCTGAGAGTCACCAGCGCCCGCACGGAGAGTGAAGTTTCCAGCTAGGCCACCGTGGCCCAGAGGCTGCAGCAGGGAGAGGCTGGCCTTGAGGAGGGGCCACACCCAGCACCAGCAGAGCATCTTGCTAGCCACTAGCACACACATGTGGCCCAGGTACCATCGGAGAGATGCTCAAGATCCCCATTTACAGATGGGGAAACTGAGGCTGGGGAGGTCCAAGGATCAGCACAAGGGCACATCCAGAGGGAGAGGAGGCGGAGTGTGGACCCAGGCAGGCTGACTCAGCGCTTCTTGCTCCTGTGCTGTGCAGCCTGGTTCCTGTCACCCGACTGCGTGCCCTCCGGGCGCTGCCTGGTGAGGAGACGGGTGCCTGAGACAACTCGGGGCCTTATTTGTCCCCGAGGAGCTGTCCTTCAATCACAGGCTCCTGAGATGCTCTGAGCACTGGTTTCCCGCCTAGTGGGATGTTAGAGTGAGTGGGATTTCTCCCCAGGAGGCCTGCAGAGGAGAGCTGGACCCATGGGGCGCTGGGAGGCTGGGCGATCTCGGGCTCAAACGGGCGAAGGCGAAGGTGTGGCGTGAGACAGGTCACGATGCTCTTAGGCTGTTCTTCTGGCTGCAAAGCAGTGGTTTTCTCGTGCTTTGAGCTGGGAGGCAGGGCCCCCTCTGTCCCCTGGGCTGGAGCCCGGAGTCAAGTCCAGGAGAGGGAAAACTTTCCTTCTCTACTTTTCACCTCTTCCCTTTCCCAGAAGGACAATGATAGAAGTCATAGCAGTCGCCACGGCCGGACGGCTCAGGGCATATGCAAAACGTGTGTATGTCATGTGAACCATATTTGCATGCACTATTATATCCGAATAACATAAATGTGAATGCTACAGCATTTATCTGAAAACCACTTTGCTCTTGGTTTTTTAATCTATTTATTTTATTGGTACATTGTAGGTGTACATAATGATGGGTTTATAGCACATATTCGTAGATGCACACGGTACAGCCATACAATTTGGCCACTCCCCCCCACCGCACCCCCATCCCTCTACCTCCCTCCTCCCATCCCCCGATCCCTTGCCTCTCTTCTGGGTCCTATATTTTTCCTAAAATACCCAAGTACAGTGACAATTCTTATACCTATGAAGAACATTTTTATATACGTGACTATAGTGTATTCAGTGACATAAATGCTTGGAATGTACCTTGCTTTATCTCAGTTCCAACATTTCCCCGTCTCCTCCCTTCCTATTATTCCTTCTTAGTTTTTGATATATTTGACAATAGGATTAAACATTTATATTTTTGTAAAGGCATGCGGTATAGCTTATTCAAGTATCTTATGTAGTATCTTGGAACTGTATCTCATAGATATTGACATATTATTGCATTTTTATTCTATGCTTCTAATGCATAGAATAGAGTTTATCTACCTTCCCCCAAGCCTGGGTTTAGCGCCAGCCTCTACAAATGAGGGGAAACCATTCAGGCCTTGACTCTCTGGGTTTGGCTAACTTCACTCAGCATGATTTCTTCCATAGCCATCCATTTACCTTCAAAGGCTGCAATATCATTGTTTCTAATAGCCGAGTAGAACTTCATTGTGTATGTGTGTGTGTATACATGTGTGCATATATATATGTACGTGTGTGTGTGTGTGTATATGTAAAATGTATGTACATACCAGAGCTTTTGGATCCATTCATCCAGTGAGGGGCATCTGGGTTGGTTCCATAATTTAGCTATTGTAAATTGAGCTGCTATGAACACAGATTTTGCTGTGTCACTGTGATGTGCTGATTCTAACTCCTCTGGGAAAATGCCCAGAAGAGGGATACCTGGGTCATGTGGTGGATCCAACCCTAATTTTTTGAGGAGTCTCCACGCTGCTTTCCAGAGTGGCTGGACCAGTCTGCAATTCCACCAACAGTGTGCTAGTGTTCCTACCTCCTCACAGCCCCTCCAGCATTTGTTATTGTTTGTATACTTCATCTTTGTCAGTCTGACTGGAGTGAGGTGAAATCTTAAGGTAGTGTTGATTTGCATTTCTCTGATTACCAGTGATTTAGAACACTTTCTCGTGTATTCATTGGCTTGCTCAATGTCCTCTGTTGAGAAGTTTCTGTTTAACTCTCTGGCCCATTTATTGATTGGATTGTTTGTGTTTTTGTTATTGAGTTTTTTGAGTTCTTTGTAAATTTTGGGTATTAATCACCTGTCAGAAGGATCACAGGCCATGATTCTCTCCCATTCTCTAGGTTGTCTCTAGGCTATTTTGATTAGTTCCTTGGATGTACAGAAGCTTTTTAGTTTAATGGCATCCCACTCATTGATTTTTTTTTTAAAGAAAGAGGGGACAGTGAGAGAGAGAGAGAAAGAGAGAAGCAATTTTTATTTAGTTTTCCATGTGATCTTCATTCCTTGGACACTTTGTTGTGTATGTGGTGCTGGGGTTTGAACTTGTGTACTTGCACATGCCAGGCAAGTGCTGTAACCACTGAGCAACCACTCCAGCCCCCCACTCATTGATTTTTGACTGTAATTCTTTCACTTTTGGAGTCTTGTTGAGGAAGTCATTGCCAACTCCCATATGCTGGAGTGTTGGTCCTAACTTTTCTTCTAACAGTTGTACAGTAGCTGGTTTAATTCCTAATTCCTTCATCCATTGAGATTTGGTTTTTGTGCAAGGTGAGAGATAGGGATCTGATTTAAATTTTCTGCAAGTGACTGTCCAGTCTGTCCAGCACCATTTGTTGAATAGGCTGTCTCTCCTCCGTGTTATATTTTGACCCCCTTTGTCAAAGATCAGATGTTTAAAGATTTGTGTGTTTGTCTCAGAGTCTTCTATTCCATTGGTCTTCATTTCTATTTTGATACCAGTACCATGCTGTTTTTAATACTACAGCTCTATAGTATAATTTTAGGTCTGGTATTGCAAAACCACCCGTTTCATCTTTCTTGCTTAGTAACGTTTTGGCTCTTCTGGGTTTCTTGTTGTTCCAAATGAATTTGAGAATTGCTTTTTCTGTATCTGTAAAGAATAACATTGGAATTTTGATGAGGATTGCATTGAATCTATATAGTGCTTTTGGCAGAATGGCCATTTTAATTACATTAATTCTTCCTAACCAAGAGCAAAGAACATCTTTCCATCTTCTCAGGTCTTCTTGGTTTTCTTTCTTCAGTGTTCGATAGTTTTCATTGTAGAGGTCTTTACTTCTCCTGTTAGATTAATTCTTAACTACTTTATTCTTTTAGAGGATATTGTGAATGGGACCGATTACCTGATTTCTTCTTCTGCCCTAACATTGTTAGCATATAGGAAAGCTATTGATTTATGGGTGTTGATCTTGTAGCCTGTTACTTTGCCAACTCTGTTTATTAGCTCTAGCAGTTTTCTGGTGGAGTTTTTTTTTTTTTTGATCTTCCAGATACAGGATCATGTCATCAGCAAAAAGGGAGAGTTTGACTTCCTGCCTTTCTATTCTTATCTCTTTGATTTCTTTCTCTTGCCTGATTGCTCCAGCCAGGGTCTCGAGGACTATATTGAATAAAAATGGTGAAAGCAGGCAGCCTTGTCTTTTTCCCGAGTTCAGTGGAAAAGCTTTCAACCTTTCTCCAGTTAGTATTACACCAGCTGAGGGTTTGGCATGTATGAACTTTACAAAGTTGATAAGTTCCTTTGATCCCTCTTTTCTCTAGAGTTTTGAGCATAAATGGGTGCTGGATTTTATCAAAAGCCTTTTCTGCGTCTATTGAGATGATCATATGGTTTTTGCCCTTTATTCTGTTTACGTGATGAATCACATTTATTGATTTGCATATGTTGAACCAGCCTTGCTTACCTGGAATGAAGCCCACTTGATCATGATGAATTATATTCTTGATGCGTTTTTTTTTTAAGAGAGAGGGACAGAAAGAGAGAAAAAGAATCAATTTTATTTAGTTTTCATGTGACTTTTGTTTCTCTGACACTTTGTTATGTGCATGGTGCTGGGATTTGAACCCGCGTCCTTGCGCATGCCAGGCAAGCACTGGCACCGGTGAGCCACCGCTCCAGCCCCATCTATGATGTGTTTTTGAATGCGGTTTGCGAGAACCTTATTAAGGATTTCTGCGCCTGTGTTCATGAGGGATATTGGTCTGTAGTTTTCTTTTTTTTGATGTGTCTTTGTTGGGTTTTGGTATCAGAGTTCTGAGTGCTTCATAAAAAGTGTTTGGGAGAGTTCCCTGCTTTTCAATTTCTTGAAACAGCTTCATAAGGAGAGGTATTAGCGCCTCTTCAAAGGCTCACAACCCCTTTGTGAGGTAGGTGTCCCCTCACTTTGCAAAGGCTGAAGCTGAGGCTCAGGGAGGTTAAGCAACAAGCCTGAGATCACACAGCCAGGAGGGGTGGCGCTGAGATGCCATCCAGCTGTCTGGGGTCAGAGCCTCTCCTTGGATCCCTCTCCTGTTTGCTCTGCTCCAACCCTACTCTGGCATCTCCCTCTTCCTCCTCTGTGTTTCCCAGCTGCCTTATCCCACTTTCCAGACGGGACCCAAGCTGAAGCCAGCAGTACTGCTACTCTGGTGCTTCCACGGAGTTGGCCCCAGCCTGGGGACCCTTCCCTGCTTCTACTCCAGCTGGCATCCTGGGGTCACGGGAGCAGCTCTGGACCCTGGTCCCCAGCTCTGAGTCTAGGAGCCACTGCCTGCAGCCTCTGCCCGGGGCCTCTCATCATGAATAAGTGTGTCACAGAGAGACTCAGGGGGTCTGGACTGTGGGCGATTCCCGTTCCTTCCTTCCTTTCTTTTTTTCTTTGAGAGAGAGAGAGGGAGATAAAATCAATTTTTATTGAGTTTTTCACATGGCTTTCATTGCCCTGACCCTTAGTTGTATACGCGGTGCTGGGATTTGAACCCGTGTACTAGCGCATGTCAGGCAAGCGCTGTAACTGCGGAGCCACTGCTCCAGCCCCCTCCGTTTCTCTTTTTGTAATTTTCTGTTTCATTTTCGTTCACTTTAGCTATGGCGTTGGTGCAAGGAAACACAGGTGGCAGAGGGGCTGGAGTGGTAGCCCAGTGGTTAGAGCGCTCGCCTGGCATGCATGAAGACCCAGGTTCAAATCACGTGCACAGCTGAGTGTTGGAGACACCAAGGCCAGATGAGAGCATAAATAAAGTTGATTCTCTCTTTTAAAAAAAACCAAAAACAACCAGCAGAGGCGTTCCCCTTCTCCCGCTGTTCTCCCTCCCGGCTGTCCCCTTCCACCCTGTCCTCTTGTGGTTTGTCTTGGACGTGCACGAGCCCAGCCCCGCAGGGATGTGGAGGTGTCCCCGGCTCTGAATGCAACTCCGGCTCTCTCTCCACCAGCCGACAGGTCCCACATGGAAATCCACAGGGTCACTTAATGGGGGGTGCAGATCTATGATCTATGGATCTGTCATCTGTCATTCATCCATCTATCATCTACCATCATCATCATCATCTTTATCCACTTATCTAATCTAATGGGTCTCTCTCTGGAGAACAGATTCGCAGCAGTGGTTAATCACTGGGAAGCCCCTCCACAGGTTGTCGCAATCGGGCAGGGCAGTGTGGAGCAGTGGTCAGTGCAGTGCATTCTGTAGCCAGACCCCAAAGCTTCCTAGCTGTGTGACCCTGGGAAAATGATTTAGCTTCTCTGAGCCGCAGCTCCCTTATCAGTACAGGGCTTGCAGAGATTCACCGTGAGGTCTCCAGGATTAACATTTACAAAGCACCTGGTGTGTGGTAAAGGCTATATAAGTGTTAGCTATGGTCATTTTCAAAGTTACACAAATGAAGAAAATATTGGAAATAGAGAAAAAAATCTAAGCGCTGTTACCCTACATTAATAGAACAATTGATTTGCTTTTAATTGGGAGATTTGCCCAGGGAACCTCAGGAGCATCCAAGTCTGAGTAGGTTCAGGGAGCCCCGGCCGTGGCCAGGAGTCAGCTCTAGGTTGCTCCCGCCACTGCCTGGGTGCGAGCTAGTGGGGCTCCGGAAGACAGGGCTTCTCCGCCCCTTCCCATGCGCAGCCTCCCGGCCTTTAAGCTTTGATTTCCCGTTGTCTCTGCGGGCACCAAGGCCACCCCCATTAGCCACAGTGCAGGGGACTCTTTGTAAGGATCTTCTCGTTCCTGCACTTCAGCTCCCGGGCAGATACGGCCTCAGCTGGCAACACGGGTCAGAAGCTCCCTGTGACCTTAAAGCCACCGACAGGGGTTCTGCTAGGCACAGAGGGCCAGGGCCGCGTCTGGCCCCAGGCACGGCTGTGATCCTTGCCTCCGGATCCTCTGCTGTCCAAGGGGACCAGGGAGTGGCTGGGTGTGAGTTTGTGTGCGGTAGGGAAGGTGGGGCTTCTGAGCTGCACCGATGAACGTGCTGAGTACACGCCATGCAGCCCTCTCCTGAGCTTCTCCTCGTGGTCATTCTGCAAATGGGTAAACTGAGGCACAGGCCAGAGCTATACGTTGCCTGGGGTCCTGTGGCTGGTGAGTGGCAGAATTGGGTTTGGACCTGCAGAGGTGGGTTCTGGAGCCACAGTCCACCACCCAGAGAGTCAGCACCAGGTGCTTCCTCATGGCTTCCTTTATGCCCGTCACCCCATGGGCCGACTGCTTCTGCCTGGGCTCTCTAGGCCAGGGTGGCTGAGAGGTGACACGGGGATGCCCATGGCCTCCTTTCAGAATGTGGGACGGATCCAGGAATGGATCATGACAGTCCTCCCCCATGCCACGCACCCTTCCAGCTCTGGACCCCAGGCAGCTGCTACCAACCGTGGGGGGGACATCAGGCCCAATCTGGCTTGAGCTGAGAAGGAAGCATTGGTTCCCACAGGGCAGCAAAGTGCATCTGGCTTCCAGCACCTGGTTCTCTCCCCGTCGACTGGCAGCTTCTTCCACGTTGTCCTTAGTATCTCCCCCTCGTGGTGGCAACATGGCTGCCAGGGCTCAGTCTCACATCTCCCAGGTCGGTCCAGTAGCTGCCCTTCAATCCATAGGTCACTGCGGCCAAGGAGATGGAAGGAACTGGCAGGCCAGCATGGGTCAGGTGTTTACCTCTGGCTCATGGGCTGAGGATGGTGGTTCTCAGAATCCTCCAGCCCCTGGGAGGACTTTCTCCTTCCCGCTCCTTCCTTCCTCCTTTTGGCCACAAAGGCTCCTGTGTCCTCAGTGCCACCTCCTTTCAAAGAGCAGATGCTTTCCCCAGAGACTGACAGCGTCTGCTTGCTACCCTCCCTCACCCAGCAAGGAAACTGAGCCCGGCCACTAGGTGCATTGCGCGCGTGTGTGTGTTTGGTGTGCACATGTTTGTGTGTTCACGAGTGTTTGCCTGCGCACGTGCACATCACATGGAGATCTAGCACATGCCCAAAGCTGCGTCCCCATAAACAATCCTGCCACCTTGGTGACTGAGCTCCTGGCCTCCATCCCCAGCAGGGCCGTGGTCCCAACACCCCTGAGCCTCCTGAGGGCTGGGCTCTGAACGGGTTCTCACGAGTCCGCGTGGAAGTTCCGTGAGGATCCTCCTGCCTACGCGTAGGACGCCCTCCATGAATAACCATGGAATGAATGAATGGCCCTTCGAGGTGCTTCTCTCCATACAGCACTTGGTAGGCGAGGAAACAGGTGCTCAGAGAGGTGCAGAAACTTGCCCAAGGCCACCCAGCTCAACGGCAGAGGTGAGACTTGGGCATCCTCTGCCCTAAGGCCCACCCAGCTGGGAAAAGGCCAAAGTGTGAGCCATGTTCAAGGCCAGGATGAGCCGTGGCTGAGCCCTGGCACCTCCCTTGCTCCTGCCAGGGCATCCGTCTACAGATCAGCGTGGCTTGGTCCCTGCCAGGCTGGGTTGCTCAGCCACTTGCTTCCGGTGCTATTTCTTACAGATGTGGAGTGTTCTGGGCTGCTGGGCCTGGACTGTGCCACCTCGGCCATGTGTACTTGCTGGTTCTGTTGCCAAGGATGGGTGTGACGTTCAGGTAAGTGCAGCTCATTCCCGGCAGGAGGACGGCCAGCGGGTGGGAGGGAGCGTTCAGCCAGGAACCTCCTTTAGAGGCCAGTCCTCCAGCTCACAGCCTCCTGGATCTCCCCAACTGTGCACCCTCCCCTTGCTCCTCTGGCCTGGTGGATTCCTGCTCGTCCCACCCCCCAGTCAGATTCCCCAGAGCCACCATCGCCCTGTTATCACCTCTCAGTGTCTGATTTTCTTTCTAGACTGTGAGCTCCATGAGGGCAGTCATTCCAGGTTTTGATTTTACAGCTGTTTACATCAGAACCCAGCTCACAGTCTTTTATGCAAATCCAAATCCCTTCCTCAAGATGTTCTCCTTCCATCTGATGGACAGTTGTCCTAATCCATGTGCAAATCTATGAACATTAAGTATGAGCAACGTCCCTCTGATTGTGCAGTGCACAGCCTGCACAACTGTGCACGATGGCCTCAGTGCACCATATATTTATGAACTGACTATAATTGGAACAAAATGTAATTCAAAAGTTCACATATATAAACTAAATTATTCAAATAACAAACTGAGTTTCTGCTTGGGGCTAACATGAGTCCAACCTTTGGGAAGCAAACTGGGTCAGTGATAAATAGACAACCATAAAGAGGTGTTTAGATAAGCCAGACCGAAAAGTGGGTCACGACTTGAGCCTGTGGGTCACGACTCGAGCCTGTGGGTCACGACTCGAGCCTGTGGGTCACGACTCGAGCCTGTGGGTCACGACTCGAGCCTGTGCAAATTACTTACTGTTTATTTAGTGACTTTTCTTCAGTGTGTCTGAGGCTGCATGGTTGGAGACTTAACTCATTTGAGGATTGAATTTCAATAGTATAACAAAGTTCCTTTTTAAAAATAGCTTTGTGGGGCTGGAGCGGTGGCTCGGCGGTTACGGTACACGGGTTCGGACCCCAGCACACACGTACACAACTAAGTGTCAGAGCAACAAAAGCCATGTGAAAAAGTAAAATAAAAAATTGATTCTCTCTCTCTCTCCCTCTCTGTCTCTCACTGTTCTAAAAAAGAGTTTTGGACTGCGGTTGACCTCGGGTAACTGAAGTCATGGAAATAAACCGGCAGGTGGGGAAAACTCCTGAGGTGGGTGCCTGAGCCTAGCGCAGTGTGGCTGGAAGCCAGAGCTTGGCCCTGCGGTGGCCCTGCAGTGGCCCAGGGCCCCATCCTCGCCCCCCCCTTTAGTTCTCTGTGTCTCAGGGGCTGAAGGACACTCTGGTCCCCGACAGGCTCCCTTGCCTGAGCAGGGGGAAGCTGCCACCTGTCCTCCTGTGAGAGGCCGTGGGATGGCAGGGCCCGGCTAGCCCTCAGGAAGCCCCTCCGCCCCAGATGCTGTTGGAGGCAGTGTGGGAACTCACGGGGCTTTGCACTCCCCCAGAAGGTTCGGGGTGGGCAACGGCTCCCTCCACAGCCCGGGGCAACCTTGGACCTCACTTGGGCAGGGAAACCTGGGACCCCTCACATCCCACGATCTCAGCCCAGGCCCGTCCTTGCCTAGGGGCAGAGGGATAGGAGCTCAGGTGGTGAATTTCATCTTTATTTTTAAGCTGACATCGTGGCTGCTGTTGCAAAGCCAGTCATGCTCCAGTTAGAAAACTTGGGAAGTGCAGGAGACAGAGGAACAGGTCACTCGGTCCCCACCACCTGGTGGCACCCCTGCTTTGGAGAAGCTCCTTCCGGTTGTTCCTCTGCACGACTTCCTTTTTGCTGGGTTGGTGTGACTCTGCATCTCACGTTCTTCCCCGTGGACTCCCCACGTGTGAAAACGTCTTTGCAGATGCCATTTTTAACCGCCAGATAGTATTCCGCAGGGTGCCTGGGGCCGCTCCCCTGGCCACCCCCCTCCTGCTGGGCATGGTGATTGGTTCTCGGGATGGATTGATGGGGGCCAGCAGGCAGGGCAGCTGGGAGTTGGGGAGGCCAGGTGGAGGTCTCAGGCCTGTTGGGTCGGGCGGAGGGACCACGCATCTGGAGTGGCTGAGCTGTGTTCACTGGTCACCTGCTTGCTGGGCGCCCAGTGGGAGCTGCTGTCCCGCTGCCAGCCCTCCTTATCTGTGAGTAGCTTTATCTTCATGTCTGATGGATCTGCAGTGCCCAGCCCCGACACTTCCTCTTTGTGTCCCTGGCTCTCAGAGCCACTCTGTCAAGCAGCTAATGAACCATAAACAGACGCTCCAGTGCTCCAGGGGACCCTCTAGGCACAGACGCCCCCGGAGACACAGCTCACAGGCGCCCAGCCCTCTGGCCACAGTGGTCACGCCCCAGTTGCTCTTCCTGCCCAGGAAACCACGCAGGGCTCAGGACAGTCAGGGCTCCCCAAAGACAGCCTCGGGCTCCTTAGCTGACTGCATTGGGCTCTCATAGGATCCCTGTCCCCACCATCTTCCTTCCCAAGATGCACAGCTGCCTCCCAACCTGATGGCCACTGCACCCACCAGGGTACCTTTGGAGAATGCAGATTCCCAGGTTCCCGGGCTGAAGGTTGGCTCCCCAGGCCTCCTGGGAATTGCGGGTCCAGGCTGAGGACACCCAGCGCTCTGTTCAGAAGCCCTCTTCCCCGCAGCGCCTTCCCAGAATCACCCCGTCCTACTGGAGCCAGGTGGGGACAGGCCTCCTCTCTGAATGGCTGTGAGCCCTAGAGGCCCAGCCTATGGCGGTTCCAGACACCCAAGGGCGCCTCTCCCACCTAAGGGACAGGAGACACTCCTCTCCCCACTCTCTGGTGACCTGGGACCTTTCATTTCCACCATCGTTTCACAGATGGACTCTGAGGTCCAGCCAGGTGATGTGAGATCCTCTCCACCCGTGCCAGCTTCGACGCCAGGACGCCCGGCACTGAAGCCCAGGAGCCGGCTCTTTTCCTTCTGTGAACAGCTCTGCCCAGATCTGAGTCACGTGGCCACTCACCCAAGGGTGCGAGTCCCCAAAGGGCTCGAGTCAGTAGTTTCTACTGTATTTATAGGGTCGGGCGAGCATCACCGCTCCCTGATTTCAGAACATTTTCTCTCTTCCCAAGAGAAGCTTCACTGCCCAGGGCTGGAGCGGTGGCTCAGTGGTTACAGCACTTGCCTAGCATGCGTGAGGACGTGGGTTCAAACCCCAGCACCACGTACACAATGAAGTATTGGAGCAATGGAAGCCACATGAAAAACTAAAAATAAAATTGATTCTGTCTACCTCTCTCTTACTAAAAAAAAAAAAGCTTCCTTCCGATGAACTTTTCATCTTTCCTAAATTCCCAACCCCTAATCTGCCTTCAGTCTGTTACATCTGTTCCAGATGTTTCTTGAGAGTGGAATCGCACACACAGCAAGTGATCTTTGTGACCAATTTCTCTCGTAGTGTTTTCCAGTCCACACATGCTGTGGCAAGTCTCAATAGTGCCCTTTTTTATTTTGTTACTGGGGATTGAACCCAGGGTGCTTAACCACTGAGTCCCATTCCCAGCACTTTTTTTATTTTATTTTGAGACTGGGTCTTGTTAAGTTGCTTTGGGCCTTGCTAAGTTGCTGAGGCTGGCTTTGAACTTGCGATCCTCCTGCCTCAGCCTCCCTAGTAGCTCAACTTAGAGTCTTTATCCATTTGAAAATTGGGCATCTTTCTGTTATCAAGTTGCAATAGGTTTTTGTAAATCTGGCACAAGTCCCTTAGCGCATATGTGATCCCCGAGTGCTTCATTCCGTGTGGTTTTCTTACTTTCTTGCCAGTGAATTTTGAGACTCAAACATTTTGCTTGTCTTTCTTCTGTTACTTGGGCTTTTGGCGGTGCTTTTGAGATGACTTCAAGATTTACCCCTGTTTTCCTGTAAGAGTTTTGTAGTCTAACTCTTAGAGTTAGGTCTAAGAGTCGTTTGGAGTTAATTTTTAGGTGTGGTGTGAGGAAGGGGTCCCACTCCATACCTTTCTTTGGGGGAATCGACCTCTGAGGCACTTAACCCCTGAGCCACATCCCCAGCCCTTTTAATTTTTTATTTTGACACGGCCTCGCTAGGTAACTTAGGGCCTCGCTAAGTTGCTGAGCTTCAGCCTCCCGGGCTGCGGGGATCACAGGCGTGCGCTGTCGTGCCGGCCCACTCTGTACCTTTGCTTGCGAATATTCAGCTGCCCCGACACCAAGGCTTAAAAGGGTTTTCCTCTCCCCTTGAGGTTTGCTCTTAGGGACAGGAGGGGATATGGGTCAGCAGAGCCTTGTTCCCTTATGACTTCCAGTACCGACTCTCTGAGGTCCCACAGAGCCCATGAAGAGCCGCCAGCTAGAGCCACCCCAGCCCTGGCATTTACCCCTCTGCCTCCAGAGGGAAGTGGGAGTGCCCCCGGCTCCAGAAGGACCCCTAGGGTTGCCTCCTGCTAAGTGACAGGGACAACAGGACACTGAACCAGCCTCTTCCCCATAGCTGCTCCCCATGACCACCTGACTATAACCGCCGAAGCCCCAGGACGGCTTCTCTGTGCCAACAGGGTCCCCTCCCTCCCCACGACTCCCATGGGCCATGTCCCCTGTGGCCTGGGAGACCCTTCTGCAGATTCCCTGCCCATCCTGCCTGCCGCTTTCTCCCTCGGACAGCAGAGCCCTGGGGCCATCGAGTCAGAGGTCTGAGCCTGTGGTCCTGGGGGGTCTCTGCATGGCTGGGGGCAGGACTGTGGGTCCCCCAGCCACCCCCTTTCAGACTCATTTCACATCCGTGTCTTGCACTGAAATCTGTGTGGAGGGAGGCTCCACCGCATGAAAAGTCAAAGTTAACTGAGTTAACCCAACTCCCGCATTTCACAGCCCCGAGAGAGGAAGGGCCTTGTCCCAAGTCCCCAGAGTGGAGCCGAACTAGAACATGGCTCCCAGGTGTCCCTGTGTCCTAGAGATACAGGTCCCTGCTCCCACTGCTGCTTTTCCAGCCGGGGTAGGGCTGTGTTTGGGGATGGGAAAGGGTTGCACCATGGTCCCCAGCTGCCTCCCTGCTCCCTGCTCATTCAGGCCAAACTGATCAAATCCTGCGATTTCCATAGATTGCTGGGTCTTCCAGGCCCTCTGGTTGCTTTAGCTTCCAGTCGATTCTTCAAGGAGGGGAAAGGCAAATGCCCATCACTCTGCTGTTGGAAGGAGAAAACGAACAGCAGGCTCCTTATCTCTGAAGTCCCTTTCATGCTTGAAGTCCCCTGATCTTGTCCCAGATCTGCCTGCAGGGACTCGAGATGGGCTCCCCCACCCCTGCCTGATGAGCCCACATCATCAGGTTTGTGTGAAGCACAAGGACCAGTTCCCACCAGGAGGGTGGGGACACCAGGGTCGTGGACATGAGGGGGCAAGGTGCCCTCCCCGGGGAGGGGGCTGCATGGCTCCTCTCTGGCTCTGCAGAAGGATGAGTGTGGGGGCCTGTGGGAGGGGCCGTGGGGAGCACTTTGGGTGAGGGGCCGGCAGCTGGGAGCCTGCCTGTCCCTTTGGTTGGGGGAGGCATGGAACGGGCACAGGAGGGAGCCGAGGCCTGAGATGAAATGTGGATGAGGCTTCTCACTCCTGCAAACTGGGGCTGGGCCGTGGGCGGTGCTGGCTGGAGGTCCCGGGCCTTGTCTGTCCTTACAATGGCCCTCACCTCTGAGCTTGATGTGCGAGGTGCTCACCAGGGCATTTCCTGGGGTGGGGAGTAGGGAAAGGGCCGGGGTGGTGGTGGGGACTCTGCAGAAGAGGCCTGGGAACCAAGTGAGTTCATTCTGGGGTGGAGAAGGGTGACCCCGGCCTCCTCTCGTCCCTACAAGGACAGGGACAGTTACAGCCGAGTCCATCTGTGTCTCAGGGCCCAACACACTGCTTGGCAGGCAGGCTAACTAGTACAGTTAACTGGGTGAGCGAGAACCCCCACATCCGGTCCCTTCCACAGCCTGTAGCCTGCAGCCGGGCGTTAGGAAGGGGCTCAGCTGAGGCAGAGTGCGCGTCAGCCGGTACTCGTTTACTTATTTATTTTAGAGAATCAATTTTTATTTAGTTTTTCATGTGGCTTTCATTCCTCAGACACTTAGCTGTGTATGCCGTGCTGGGGTTTGAACCCGTGTCCTTGCGCATGCCAGGCAAGGGCAGTACCATTGAGCCAGCCCCAAAGGCAATTTCTTAAACCAAAGCGGCATAGGGCTGCAGGGAGAAAAGACCTCTGCTTGGGGGAAGAGGAAGAGAGATTTGCCAAGGACTATCTCATTCGAGCTTCACATTTATCTGAGCCCGACAGAGCAGGCAGGTGAGAAGAGGAGATTCCGGAACTCCTCCAATGTGCCTTGGGGGTCGGGGACAGTTCCAGCCTCAGGTTTGTGGATTGAGACTGAGGAACAGCCTGGGCTGGAGGAACAAGCCTCCCTCCTCCCGGGCCTCCTCCCTGACTCTCAAGCCTCCCTCCTCCCTGCCTCCTCCCTGACTCTCAAGCCTCCCTCCTCCCGGGCCTCCTCCCTGACTCTCAAGCCTCCCTCCTCCCTGCCTCCTCCCTGACTCTCAAGCCTCCCTCCTCCCTGCCTCCTTCCTGACTCTCAAGCCTCCTTCCTCCTGTGCCTCCTCCCTGACTCTGATTTCCAGCAGTCCCAGGTGGACCAGAGTGGGGATGATGTATAGCAAATCAAGTCGAGATTGCTGACGCAGCTAGGAAGAGAGTCTCTTCACGGTGACGGTGTGTGGCAGGACTGAAGCGGTTCCTCTGCAGGGGCTCCAGCCCGTCCATTCCCGGCTCTCCGCAAAGGGTGCTGCCCTTGTCTTCTCCCTTCCCTCTGCTTCTCCGCTCCGGACCCACCTCCAGGGAGGGCGGAGGCGCATCTTCTGGCTCCTTGTCTTTCTGGGAGCTCAGGATGGAGGCAGGGGGACATTGGAGGGAGGGAGGAAATGCAAGATGAACGGGGGCTGTCATGTGTCCCCTTCGAAAGATCTGTGATGTGCAATTGAAGAATTTAAAATAATTCTCAACAACTTTTTGGTGGCCGGACTGTGTGTCCTAAGTCGTGGTGACATTGGCCATCTGGTCCCTGGTTCAGCTGGGCTGTGTGTCCTGGGAACAAAGCAACACCGACCTGGTACCGCGTGTTCCGGCACGCTCCGTAGGAACAGTTAACGGTCGCTGCGCCCCGCCTCGCTGCCTTTTTCTTTCCTGGTGTGAGATCTGACCTCTCCGGCTGCGTTGTCCCCGCTCAGTGCTGATGACACAATTCCAATACTTGGTCCTGGCGCAAGAACTGCCGGCGAAAGAACTTTCAGCAAGAGAAGACGTTGAGAAGGAAGAGGAAGAGAAGCCTCGCTTTCTCCGCACCTCTACGAAAGCAGACTCCAGTGCGCACCCAACCCCTCCTCGCCATTCTTGTTTCTAAGGGAAGAGTTTTATGCGGTGCCTGACTTCAACGACGGCTGTGCTCCGTGGCAAGTAAGCTTCGCTCCTAAAAAAAAAGCAGTAATTCTGATTGACGGTCAGGCTAAATAATTTATTGCCCTGGTAACAATATTTAAGTGGATAATCCTGCTTTCAGAAGGTAGAGGTACTTGTGGGCTGTGGTGAAACCAGAGGAGGGATTCTTATTTCCCCAGGTGTCCTGAGCCCTTGCCCGTTTAAATCAACATACAGCGAGCG
>PVKS010030608.1:0-24229 GCA_004027875.1 Aplodontia rufa
TGCTCTCCAGCAGCAGAGGAGGTGAAACGATGTGAGCGCAGGCGCTGCTCTCCAGCAGCAGAGGAGGTGAAACGATGTGAGCGCAGGCGCTGCTCTCCAGCAGCAGAGGAGGTGAAACAAGATGTGAGCGCAGGCGCTGCTCTCCAGCAGCAGAGGAGGTGAAACGATGTGAGCGCAGGCACTGCTCTCCAGCAGCAGAGGAGGTGAAACGATGTGAGCACAGGCGCGCGCTCCACGCGCGGAGGAGGTGAAACGATGTGAGCGCAGATGCTCGCCAGCAGCAGAGAGAGAGTCAAAGACCAAAGCCCAGTACCAGGACTGCTGGCTCGTGGCACAGCACCAGGCGGTCTGATGGTGTGATCTGAGTCTGAGGGGTCAGGAAGGAACGAGATAACTGGTACTGTGAAACTGTAAGCCCGTATTGCCAAGCACTCTTCCACAAACCAGGTACATGGAGAAAAACACACCAGGGCCAGCATGATTGCATTCCCAAAACAGGAGAAAGGAGTCATTAAATACAGGAGCAAGGGCTGGGTGTGGCTGGGATGTCGAGCACTTGGCTAGCATATGAGAAGCCCTGGGTTCCATCCATGATACCACAGAATAAATGAAGAAATGCAGGAAGCAAGAGTCCATTGAAACCAGAAACCATAAACCACAACGTATTTAATATGGTGGGCAGAAAAAATCCTAGACTTCTGTACCCCGTGAAAATAGCATTCACAAGATGGAGTAACATTTTCAAGCAAAAGCTGCATTTGTTGTTAGTACAAGAAATGTAAAAGGGAATTGTAGGCTGATGGGAAATTGTACCGAAAATGGACTCATACATACAGAAAGGAATGAAGCGTTCTGGAAATGGCAGACATGTTAGTAAATACCAACACATTTTAAGGAAATAATAGGAGAAGACGTGGTCTGCGTAAGCACGTACAGAAACACACGGTGACCTGGACACAGGTGAGTGGTGTGGCCCCTGGGCACTCGCTGGGCAGTCCCACAGGCCCGCCTCGTTCCTCCTCTGCACCTCAGTTCCCAGCTGGTTTGTTCTTGTAGGTACTGTTCAGAGCCCTGTCTCTTCATGAGTGTTTGCTGTTACTGTAAGAGCAATATATTAACTAGCAGAAAGAGGCAGTTGGTTTAAATAGCTGCAGCGTATAAACAGAAATGAGAAAGGAGTTAAAGAGTTCTGTAAAGAATTCAGTGAGCACAGGAGACGTGCAGGAAATGAGAGTGCGTGGCACAGTGACGGAAGTCACTCCCTTTTCAGTAGCTGCTTTTTTTTTTTCTGTGTTATTGGGGTGGAACCCAGGGCCTCACATAGGGCAGGCAGGCGCTGCACCACTGAGCCCCGCATCCAGCCCCACATGGTACTTGAAGTGGACTGCTGTCTTCGGACTCCACTGTGCTGTCTACAAGAGACTCACTGCCTTTATGCCCAAAGACGCAGATTGGGTGAAAGTGGGGAAAGCTTAGGTTCCCTGGGAGAAGTAACCAGGGTGGGCCAACTGCACAAATGTCACACAAAATAGGCTTTCAGTCAGAAAAGGTCATCCGAGACACAGGAGGGCGTTGCACGTTAGCAGATGAGCTGGTCAGCCGAAGCTGCCACCCAGTTCTGGCGGGAGTGCGCTTCTGAGTGCACAGGGACCAGGAATGGCGCCCTTCCTCTGTGCAGCAGGGTGCTTGCTGTTCACACTGCTGTCCAGAAGCAGCCCAGGCGCAGGTGGCTGGCAAAGAGGCTTTCCTTTCTTGGTTGATGCTGATAAAGTGCTTGACAGGATTTGGACACCCTTGCAGGGGGAAAGCACTCAACCAGGTAGGCTAGGCCTAGAGGGAAAGTACCTCAGTGCCAGAGAGTGGCGCGTGAGAAGACAGACCTCAGAACGCTGCGCTCGTGGTGGAAGACAAAGCTGTTCCTCTAGAATCAGCAACCATGCAAGGATGTCTGCTTTTGCAAGTTTAGCTAGAGCAGTAAGGGAAGAAAATATACAGGTGTCCAAACTGGAAAGGAAGGAGTGATGAAACAGTCAGATGTGTGGAAGACCCGAATAATGCCACAAAAACGTGTTAGGACTAATACAGGAAAATAGCAGGACAGAAAGTCGCACACAGACACCAATTGCTGAGGCTGGAGCACAGTGGTTACAGCGCTTGCGTGCATGCAGGAGCACGTGGGTTTGAACCTCCTCACCATTACGCAAGGAAGTGTCAGAGCAACAAAAGCTACCTGAGAAAACTAAAATTGATATTCTCTCTCTCACTGTCCTGCTCTAAGGGAGGAAAAAAAAAACACCAATTGCTTTTCTGTGTACTAACAGCGAACATTCTGAAAAGAAAATCTAAAAAATGCCATTTAAAATGGGGACACTAAGAATATATACTCAGGAGTTATTTAACCAAGAAGGTGAAAGACTTGCACAGTGAAATAGCAGATGTTGACAGACACACATAAGTAAAGGGAAAGGTGCTTGTGTTCTTGGATTGGAAGACAGTGCTAGGATGTCAGTACTCTCCAGTTCAGGGCAATCCCTGGCAAGAACCCAATGGCTCTTCAAGTTTGTAGAAATAAAAAAATCCATCCAAAATTCCATTTGCAATCTTATCCCTGAGTAGTAAAATAAATAAGTAAATAAAAAGAAACCTTGAGTGGGAAAAATAAATTGGGAAGATTCACTTCTTGATTTCAGAATCCACTAGAAAGCCACTGAGATAAAAGGTGGAGTACTTCTGCAGATCAGCAGAGAGGCCAGAGACCAGGACTGAATCTCTGGTCACTGAGTTTCTCCACAAGGGCGCCAGGGCCATTTAGAGGGAAAGGACAGTCTTCGCAGCAGGTGGTGCTGGGAAAACTGGAAGTCCTTGTGCAAAAGACTGGAGCTGGGAGCTCATGCCCTGGCAGCAGTGGAGCCCACTGAGCTGCCGGTATAGCGCTCTGTCTCCCAATGTGCTGGGTGGGGAGCTCGAGCTGCTTGCCTGCTGCCCTGTAGCACTGTGTGGCCAGCAGCAGTCCTGGGAAGTAGAATGAAGTGGCCTTTTCACCCTGGGTTGGAGGGCAGAGTCTGAGGCCAGGTGGGGACTGGGGGGGGGCTCGCATCTCCTCCGTCCCTTCTTCATCGCCTTGCCCATCACAGCATACGAGATGCCTCCACCTACGTTTCTCCAAACAGCTTCCTTTCCTGTCTTCCTGAAGCTGCCCCTGACAGGAGCCCACGGTGGGGGCTGCTCTTTCCCTCCTCACAGGATGTGCGCTCTCTCGTGGTCCTCCCCCAACTTGAAGTTGGACCTCCTTAGCTGATTCCACAAACAAAAACATATCTAAAAGACTGTGCGGTAACAGGCAGCCTGTGGAAGGGAGAAGATACTTACAGTCCTGTACCTGCTAAAGGATTAGTATCCAGAGCGTATAGGAGACTCCCAAAACTCCCAGCAACCCAGGGCAAACACCGCCCGGGACTTGCACTGACAGTTCTTCAGAGCTGCTGTTCAGATGGCAGGTAAGCATGTGAGGTCATCACTAGTCATTCAGGAAAAGAAGGGAAAAGGCAGGAAAAGCAAAAGTCAGAGTAGCTAGTGAAGGTGTGGTAAGGGCCCTTTGTGCACTGTTGTTAGGAACCTTAAATGGCGCAGTCACTGGAAAGCGGTACAGCCGTGCCTCAACAAATTAAAAATAGAGGTGCTATGTTACCCACAAGTGACGCTTCCAGAGAGAAGGAAAAGCAGGTTTCTTTTTTCTTTTTGTTCCAGGGATTGAACCCAGGAATGCTTAACCACTGAGCCATATCCTCAGCCCATTTTTATATTTTATTTTGAGACAGGATCTTCCTAAGTTACTGAGACTGGCCTTGAACTTGTGTTCCTCCTGTCTCACCCTCCCGAGTCACTAGGATTACAGGTGTGCACCACCACACTCAGTTGTGGGGTTTTTTGGTTTTGTTTTGTTTTGTTTAGAGAAAATCAATTTTATTTTTCATCAGGTTTTTGTTTTTCCTTCTTAGCTGTGTGTGTGGTGTTAGAATTTGAACCCGGGTCCTTGTGCACGCCAGGCCAGCACTGTACTGCTGAGCCCACAAAGCAGGGTCTTGAAGAGAAACTTGTATACCCATATTGATATCAGCAGCATTCACTGTCGGTGAATGTTGGAAGCCAGTACAGTGTCCCATCAGCAGGTGAACGGAGGAGCTAAGTGTGGGGTGTGTGTGTGGAAGGCCACTCGCTGAGCTTGAAAAGGAGGCCCTGACACATCCACAGCATGGTGAAACACGGGGACCTGGTGCAGAGTGGATTAAGCCAGTCAGAAAGGACAAACGCTTTAGGATTCCACTTTACCAAGACCTGGACTAATTGCCAGGGCCTGGGAATGAGAGGGGAGCCGTCGGTGAGGGATGCACACAGTTCCTGGCAGATGGCTGTGCGTGTACCACTGCAGCGTGCGCTTGCGAGTGGGGAAGATTTACGTCTTGTCACGCACATGTCACCACAGCTTCTTAAAGAAGCGGCAGCATCCTGACGCACACGGCGTGGCCAGGCCTTCCTGCACCTGCAGCTGTGTAGTGCACTGCGAGGGCCACAGCGCATTCAGGGCTTTGGAGCTCCTGGCCCCAGCACCTGTGCACGGCAGAAAGGGCTGGGCTTCCCTTTTACTCTCATGTTGCTTTTATTATTTTTTTTTTTTTTAAAGAGAGAGGGGCACTGAGAGAGACTAAGGGAGAAGCAATTTTTATGTTTAGTTTTTCACGTGACTTTGTTCCTCCAGCACTTCTTTGTGTATGTGGGCTGGGGTTTAAACCTGCATACTTGCGCATGCCAGGCAAGCTCCATAACTGCCGAGCTTTAATTAATGTTTGTACGAGTATTTAATTCCCCCAACACTAATTATTAAATTTCGTTTATGTTCTTTAATACGTTTTCTTGTTTGGTAGACACATTTAAATCACAATTAAAACAGACTTGAGTGCTGGGAAGTCTGATTTGCTCTCGATTTTCGGTATTGTGTTTTAAATTTAGATATCCAGAGAGAAGAAGAGAAAGTGAAGCGATCGGTGAAAGATGCTGCCAAGAAGGGCCAGAGAGACGTGTGTGTGGTGCTGGCCAAGGAGATGATCAGGTCCAGGAAGGCTGTGAGCAAGCTGTATGCATCCAGAGCACACATGAACTCTGTGCTCATGGGGATGAAGAACCAGCTGGGTAAGGCACCATCCCCCGGTGCTGGTGACGGAGTGCACAAGGCCGTCAGCCTGAAGGAGCCCAGGCCATAGCTTTCAGTCCATGCTGCCTGGCTCATTGTTTCTGGGCTGTGGAGAGGCAGAACCCAGGGCAGGGAGCGCAGGGGTTGGAGCTGAGCCCTCTCCTAGCAGTTGGGGGCAGGGTGTGAAAGAGGATAGGCAGGATGCAGGCTGGGGGGCACTCCAGGGACCTGCTTCCTCCTGAGTCCCCACCCCCACCAGTAGCCCATGAGTGGATGCGGACAGAGCCCCCATGACCCACCTTCCACAGTCCTGGCTCAGAGTACTGCTGCGGTGGGGACCAAGCCCAGCACACAAGCATTTGAAGGTTGTTTTGGATCCAAACCGTAGAGCGGGTCTCTTCCAGTAGGAAGAGCAGGCGGGTCTGGCTTTCGTACCTTCTTGGTTGGGCATTGTGCAACTGTGAAATGTGGATTTACCGTGCTGTACCGTTCGTTACGTCCCAGTGCTTCTGAATGGCAGAGTCTACAGTAAACCTGTGCATGTGGAAGGGAGACCCTTCCACGTTGAGCAGTGAGAACCCACAGGGCTGGCCTGTGTGCCTGGAGCAGGGCTGTGGAGAAGGGGCTCATCGCAGCACCCAAGGCCCAGAGCAGCCCAGCAGGGTCCTTGAAGGGGCTGACTTGGGCTGACCTTTCACCCACCTTCTTTTCTTCCTCGTATCTGCACCTGATTCTTCCTCACATCCTAGGAATCCTTGGATCACACAATTCGTGTGAAGTGTCAATTTTAGAAGACTTTCAAAAATCCTAAGTGTTTAAAATAAAAGTAAACATTTCATTTCCTTTGAGAATTGGTGTAGCAGTGTTTATGGTTTTTCACATCTGCAGGTTAGTGACAGCTTGAGTTGTGGGTTAAATTTTAACTTGGTTTCTTTTGTTTTCTTTTTAAAGAGAGGGAGAGAAGAAGAGAGAGAATGGATTTTATTTGTTTTCTCATCTGGCCTTTGTTTCTCCGACACTTCGTTGTTATGTAATGCTGGGGTTTGAACCTGGGTCCTCACACATGCCAGGCAAGCGCTCCAGCCACTGAGCCGCCGCTCCACTCCCGGTTACTTTTCTTTGTGTTCAACTGGGAAGCCCTAACTGAACATCGCCATTCTTCCCAAGTGGCAGCAAGTACTGTCAGATATTTACCCATGCGTGTGCACACTGTCCCTGATTACACCCTCAGCTCTTTTTATTCATTCCTTGGTTTTAGAGAGGGCCTTGCTGAGCTGCCCGGCTGGCTTTGATACTTGCGGTCCTCCTGCCTCTTCCTGGAAGTAGAGGTGTCCCTGACTACCATCAGGCATTTAGGTTGAGAAAGGACTGAGAAAGGTGGACGATGCCAAGTGAGTGCCTGATCCATTATTTGATTCTGTTTTGGCTCTGAATTGCTTCATGTTCGCTTTTAATGTTTGGGTGTGGGTTTTGAAAATGCCTAAAAACGAATACATTGTCAGTTTTTCCTTTTCCATCATGAGTTGGGAGAGTTAAAAAAAAAACACAATTTGATCACATGTTCTGGAAAAAAAGGGGGGGATTATCTTCACTTTTAAAACTCAAGCCTGTCGTGGCAAATCTGGGCTCTTTCGGTACTTGCTGTGTTACCTAGCGATGCCTGTAGTCCAGCGGAGCATTCGGTGCCGTGAAGAAGCATTTCACTCCTCTGTCATCTAGGAAGCTCAAGAACCGACTCCCACTTCACAGCCAGCTCTGAGTTTCATACTCATTCCGTTTTTCCTGCAGTGTCCTAGACAGATCCTTCAGGTGACCAGGACGAGCTTGTCTAGATTTTCCCACTGTTTCCTTTGCTGAACGACCGTCTGGCAGCAGGAAGCACGTGGCTCAGTTTGCCCCCTTCCCTGGTCTATACAGTGACGACGCACAGCCCCCCTTTCCCTGCTGTGAAGATAGGTGCAGGGGGATGACCTGGGGAGTCTCAGGCCACGCCGTCTCGCGTCTGCCTGCTTCGTGGTGGCAGGCAGAGCTCCCCTGCCCCTCACCCCTTGCTGAAGCATATCTGTAGGGTGCACCGCTCCTCCATGCCTCGCAACTCCTGAGTGGCTCCATCATCTGGCCTTCTTCTGTCCTCCCTTTGGTGGACATGTAGGTGGTGGCCTCAGGTGTTTCTGTGTGTAGAGGTGTAGAGTAGCTACATCCAGATAGAGCCGCCAGGTGAGAGCTAGCTGGGCTGGATGTCTCAGCAGCACGGGATGACTGTCCAGAGGGCCTTTGCTGACTGTATTTCCACTCAAGGCAGAGGAGCAGGTCCTGCTCCACCTCTTCGCCACTCCCTGGTGGAGGCGGACTCGAGTGTGAGAAATGCTGTCTTCTGGCAATACATACTTCTCTTGGGGCTACTGAGCTTGCACACTCTTTGCCCTTTGTTCCTGTGTACTGACCCCAGAACACCTTTTCAGACAGTTATGAGCATTATAGATGTCATCAGCCTACGTCGAAAACACCTCTTTTCACACCATGCGCTCTGTATAACGATATTAAAAACTTTTTATTTTTAAAAAAACAGAAGGGGGGAGAGAGAATAAGAATCAACTTTATGTAATTTTTCATCTGGCCTTCGTTTCTCCGACATTTAATTGTGTACATGGTGCTGGGGTTTGAACCTGGGTCCTCATGCATGCCAGGCAAGTGCTCTACCACTGAGCCACCGCTCCAGCCCCAAGATAACAAAGACTTCTGTGTATTGTGCCTCTTCTTTATGTAAACACCCAGACAGTCTGGTGTGTGATTTCTCTGCGTCTGCTGTCTAATGCTGCGGTGCCCCAGCCCCTCACTGGGGGCCCTCCACTGCTCTCTAGCTTCACTGCCTCCCCCAGGGGAGCTTGTCTGATCCCACACCCTCCCACATCTTCATGTTCCAAGTTCTTGTCTTCAGGTTGACATGGTCACTCAGTGTGTGGCTGCCACCCCCACTCAGATGTCCCAGCAAGTCCGAGCTGACACGCATCTGCAGAAACCCGGTTTCTTGCCCACCATGTGCTCCTCTCCCAGACTCACAAATGGAGCCACGTCCGCCCAGCTTGTGCAGGTGTCCTCTTCCTGCAGGGCCCTGTCGCCCTGCCTTGTGTCAGCTGGTGCCTCTTGCCTGGATCCCAGTGGCCCTGCTGTGTGCTTGCTTGTGCACTGGCCCAGCTGCACTTCGCTTCACCCAGCACGGTGCGTGATCCTGCTGTGGCCGTCCCTGCTGTGCCCGTCCCTGTGCGCAGACAGACTCCTCACCTCATACGGGCCCCTTTCTGCACACCCTGGACCTCACACTCGTCCTCCCCTCCTCGTCGTTCCGGACTCCGTTCGGAAGTCAGGCACCCACCGTTCCTGAAGCGCTCCCCGCCACAGCCCCCGCTGGTTTTAGGGCCCCCGAAGTTAACTTGCTCCTTTTTTTTTTTAGAGTTGATTTTATATTTTCGTCTTTTTGTTGTTGTTATTTCTGCTGCACTTAGTTGTGTACGTTGTGCTGGGGGTCTAAACGGTTCTCACCTCTGCCAGGCAAGCGCTCTGCTGCTAAGCCACTGCCCCAGCCCTTGTTCGTTTATTTTTAACTTAAATTTTTCCTGTCTCTGCCCATTAGAAGCAGGCGTCTTGGCAGGCTAGTGCAGGAACACATCTCAAACTAATAAAAGAGCGTCTGGCTCGGTTGATAATTAAGAACGCATCTGCTGGCGTGTTCAGCGGAGGGTGCTCGTTCTTCCCCAGTTCACACCCTTCGTTTGACAAAGGCGTTTTGCCATCAGCTTGTTCTTCTTGGTGGTTGGTTTTCACAGAGTGTGCAGCTGGCTTAGAGTCCTCAGCAGCCTTGTTCCTGCACTGCCAGCCTCACCAGGCCCGTGTTGGAAGGCACTGGGTTTGCACGTGTTCTGCCTGAGAGTGCCAGCACCCTTCCAGGGTGGTCCACGAGGTTGGATGTGGACCTGATATTAAGATGGGCCTTTGTCACCATGTTGACATTTGCACGTGATGTGTAAAAGCAAAGGTGGGAGAACTGCTAGGAGGTCTTAGCCACGGTGCAAGTGGTAACACCCGAACAGTCCAGAGTCCCAGCTCTTCTCTGCCGCATGCCAGGGAGAAGCTGGCTTCGCTTACAGACCTTGATGAAGCCATGCAGCCGGCTGTGAGCACCTGTCTTTTAATATTCCAGGTATCATCGTGCAAGGTTGTGCAGCCTGTTTCACCAGTTCCTGCTTGCCTGCCGGAACTGCAGCTGCCAGAGGATGGCCAGCCTCAGCACTAGATGCCAGGACCATACTTCCATTTCTGCAGTTGACGGGCATTTCCGTACGTGCCCTCAGCACATTCTAGTGTGTGTGTCAGTACACACACACCGCACAAAGCGTATTCTAATATGAAGAGGAGGAAAAAATGTTTCTGATATATCTATCAGATTTTTTTTTTAAGAGGGACAGAGAGTGAGAGAATCAGTTTTATTTAGTTTTTCATGTGGCTTTCATTGCTCCAACACTTCATTGAGTACATGATGCTGGGGTTTGAACCTGCATCCTCACACGTGCCAGGCAAGTGCTGTAACCACTGAGCCACTGCTTCAGCCCCTGACTGTCAGATTTTGATGTCATTAATTTTGATTTTTAAAAAATGGGAAATAAGAACACCTTGCTTTGAGGGCAGGGAGTAGGTGTTTCGAGCACTTTGTCAGCTTCATGATCAGCTAGAATATTAGAGGAGTCTCCATTAGGTCATTCAATCTCAGTAGAATTGCAGCCCCTCTTGTCGTTTATGTTGATTATCTGGAGGCTGATTTGTCGGGGAGGATGTGGGTTTTGAGCTCGTGCAAGCCCTTTCCAGCCTGGCCATGTGTAGTAGAGAGGAGCTTGCCTTGCCAGGTCTTGCTGCCTGGCCAAGGCCCTGCAGTCTCTTTTATTGATCGTTTTGGTGCTGGGGATTGAATTCTGGGGCAGGTGTTGTAGCATTGGGCTCCATGCTCAGCCCTGTTAGGAGGCTGGCCTTGAACTTGAGATTTCCTGCCTGGAATTGCCAGGATCTGGTGTGCACCACCAAGCCCAGGTGCTGCAATCTTTGAGGAGTCTCAGTGAAAGTCAGGCCACCCTGGGCAGGCGTGTCATGATTAGTTTGCATTCCTGCTCAGATGTGTCCCTTGAGGGGTGGGGACTGGCAGCAGCCCTCCCAGATCCTTCTGCCAAGACCACCTACGGGTGGAGAGGGAAACCCCTGGAGACGCTGCCTCCCAGCTGACTCAGTCCTGTTCTTCCTCCCCACCCCTAGGCCTAGGCCTTTCTGTGTCACACCTGGCCCTCACCTGGCTTTCTGCTCACACTGTTTTGGTGCCTGACACCTGTCTTACCTGTCACTCAGTAGCTCAGCTCTCTCGAGCTCAGCTCAGGTGGTGACGGACTCTGACTGGATTCAGTGACTGAACTCCCGATTTTCACGTATCATCTATCTTCTCCTGCAGTCCACGCGAAGCGTTGGCATCACAGAATCCGTTAGGTGTCTGTCAACCCCTTATGCTCGGAAATGGAACAGAAAATTCTTTCTGAAAAATGTGAGAATATTGCCTCACGTTTGAGTCTCCTGTAAGAACCTCTGCTTTACCTTTCACCAGATCAAAAGCTGAGTGTAAAAATATAAATTTACAAGATTACTAGGAGAAAATATGGTTTAATAGTTATAAAGTTGAAGTAGAAAACATATAAAACCCTTTTCAAGGGAACATGGATACATTTTATAGCATAAAATAGGTAAGTTTTCCGACCAAGTGCAAGAAGTCAAAGGATAAGTTGGCTAAGCAGGCTGAAGTCCTTCACAGCTCCTCTGCACATCAGTGAAAAATCTAAATAATAATGAAGAAAAAGTAAGTGAGCTTTCACACGGATCCTCGGATCCTCGACCTCACTAGTGACAGTCAGCGTACCCTTTAAAGTGCTGTGATCACATTTCTCCCGTCAGATTGCCTAGGGGTTGGTCTGACTCGTTTTGGTGTAGTTGCTGATTAGTGTTAACTTTGTGTAAGATGTTTTGCTACTGTCAGAATTTAAATATATGCCTTCAGGTGTGAAAACATTTACTTTATAAGAATTTTCATGACAGCAGGTTTTCCAAACAGGTGCGCAACCTTCCAGGGATTGTCTTCTGGTTCTGAACTTTTCTGTGAAAAATAAACCATGTTTTGTTTGTCTTTCATTCTTGCTCACATTTTTAGTATGTTTCTGCTCTGGGTTGTGTTGCAGTGTCAGTGCCCTCTGTGGCCTCGTGTGACCAGCCGTGGCAGTGTGACTTGAAGGCAGAGCGCGGGTTGCTGGGGAAGTGGGCTTGCTGCGCCTGACGCAGGCAGGCTGTGCCGCAGTCTTCGTGGAGAGAGCCTCACACAGGCAGCACCTGCGTGCGTGGCTCCGCAGGCCCCATGTCTGCACCATGTCCCGCGGCATAAGTGGTATTTTGATGTAGGTAAGGAACCCATGAAGTTCGTTTTTACTTTGAAAGTTTTTTATGGTTAAATTTGTTTTTGAATAAGTTTTGTAATTTGACACATTTACAAGTGTCAGAAATTCTTACACAATTAGTAAAATAAAAATGATGAACACCAGTGGGAAGCCGTTTGGATGGGGAGCTGTCAGCATTTGGTGTTTCCTCAGGAGCAGGCCAGGCTGAGCCAGGAGGACAGCCTTAGTGACATGGGAGTTGGGGACAGCGGTGTGGCATGAGCTCAGTGTATGTGTGTGTGTGAAGCGAGCAAGGGAATGACCGGTGGACAGGCAGGTGAGCGAGGGCTGCAGCCTCTTGCAGGGTTCCTTCTGAGGAGAGGCGGCGGAGGGAGGAAAAACTCCGCTGTGTGCCGGCATGTGCTTCTCTGCTGATTGTGCGCTCGCCATCCGTAACTCCTCCCTGGGCCAGGTTGAAGAGAGCGCAGAAGACAAGGCCCCCAGGTGTCCATCACTCGCCCAGTGCTGTGTGCAGAAGACAAGGCCCCCTAGGTGTCCATCACTTGTCCAGTGCTGTGTGCAGAAGAGCAGCCAGGACAAGCCTCCTAGGTTGAGCGGTGACACAGCACCACTAAGAGGGGCCAGTGTGGAGACAGTCATCCCATGCAGGTGGCTGAGGCAGAAAGCCAGAGGCTGGTCCCTTCAAGGGGTGTGTGTAAGACATTCTTCCGAGCACGTGGGATTTAAACTGTGGGCTTTGTGAGCTCGCTGCCCTCTGGGTGTGGGCAGAAAGCAGGTATTGGATCAGTTTAGGAAGGGTCAGCTCAGTCGTGGCTATTGAGCAGCTGGATGGCTGTGTAGCTGCAGACCGATGATGCGTACTGATGTGAAGAGGCTAAGTCAAGGAGCCTTGCAGGCCTGGGGCGGGGGACAGCAGTGGGGGCCGGGAGATGGAGAAGACAGTTGCCTCAGGGCAGCCTCAGAGTGCAGTGGGAGTTGGGAGGAAAGGTGCTTTGCGGAGTGTGAGGGGCGAGGGCGGCATCTGGGTGGGGTCGAGGGGAGGTCATGTGGCAAAGGGGAGTTGCAGTCGGAGTGCAAGGAGCTGGCTGAGGTGTTCTGATTTCATTTCCTAGGCAGTGCAGAGCTTTGGCCCCTAGTAAGCAGACTGCGGGTGCAGGAGGGGTTGGTGCACCTGTATTGGAGGCACGGGTCAGGGCCCAGTGGACTAGGCTGGCGGGAATGCAGTGGACGATGGGAAGACACTGAGGCAGAGCAGATGGTTTCGTAAAGTGGGTGCCAGCTGCTCCCAGGTCTTGGACCTGGAGAGATTGCAGGGTCATTAAGAAAAGACTGAAAGGAGGAGGCTGAGCCAGAAGAGAGGCTGCACTGGGGCCACCTGGCTCTCTCCATGAGCTCAGTGGCTGTGTGGTCACCTGCTTCTGAGCATGGCAGGAGGGACCACAGGGAGGGTGCTGGGTGGGCTCATAATGGGGGTTGCTCGTAGGAGATTAAATATAGCAGAGAGCGTGATAGGATGGAACCTGGGAAGAGTCATTCGGGACTGGAAAAAGAGGAAGCGAGAAAGTGTGAGCAGAGCTCCTGAGAGGTCTTGGACCTCTAGGTTTCCAGAGTCCCCAGTCCAGCCTGTCGCTGTGTGAGGACCCCTTCCTTTTCCCTGAGGTGTTCTGCTCACGTGCAGGTTTGCAAAAGGGCGGGGTTGGGCCTTGCCAGCTATAGATACGCTGTCACCACGAGTGCTTTGCAAGAGGCAGCTTTCTGAGGGCAGCTCCTTGCAGAGCAGGACAGGTGACGGGGGTGTTTTGATGCAGGGAGTGGGTTGAGGAGGAGTTCAAGGTGGGACAGGAATGGAATTACCGTATGAGCCAGCCGTTCTGCTTCTGGGCATCAAGGGCCAAGCAGGTTTGTGCCAACCTGATCCAGCATTATTCACCATCACCAGACAGTGGAAACACTCCAAGTGCCCACTGATGGGTGTTGGGTAAACTGAGAGCCTTGGAACCGAAAGTGCCATGTGCTGCCTCCGAGAGGAGTCTTGGAGGGTCATGTGGGGCAAAGTGATCACATTGAGGACAGGCACCGTGTGGTTCCACTTGGAGGAGCCGCCGCATGTTGCTAGCCACGGGTGAGGCGCTGAGCATTTTGGAAATGCCCTTTGCTTGGGAAGATGAGAGACGTCTGGAGGTGGACCGTTGTGCCACAGCGTGGAGGTGCCTGGTGCCGCTCAGCTGGACGCTTACCAGCAGTGGAGGTCACACATTTCGCTGTGTGCACTTTTGTCTGAAATGATAAATTTCGTTTTATCAATATCGTACCATTTTAAAAAGGTGGTGAGTCCTGGGTAGCAAAGAGACAGCTGGAGTTGAAGCTCCTGGGTTGGGGACAGGGTGTTGGGAGGACCAGCAGGGCAGGGCAGCTTTCCCTGTGTCCTGTCTCCACGCTTGGATTGGAGGTCTTGAACAAGTTACGGATCTTTGGGGTGAATATAATGTTTGTGAGTCTGACTTGCTGAATCGAGTGCGTTTCAGCTTGAAAGTGTTTAAAAACCCACGGAAATGCAGAACTTGAGGATCCGCGTCTCCCCGGTTGCCGTCCACCAGAAGCCATCTCTAGTCTGCAAGGCAGCACACAGGCTTCTTCCCTGGCTCTTCTCTCTTGGGTAGAGGCTGCGGTGGGGCAGAGCTCTGAGGCTGGGTGAGGTCCCGGTGTGGCTGCTGAGCTTCACAGGCTGGGCTCCCCGAAGCCACGCACCCAGCTTGACGGAGCCACAGCCCTCACCTGGGTTGGGTGGGGCCGGATGCCCCTCTGAGGGTATTACTGTGACCCTCAGCTGCTTGCTGCCAGCAAGCAACAGAGCCTGGCTGGCTTACTCTGCCCACGTGCTGGGCAGGGCCAGGCGCTGCCTCTGTGAGCGGTCACCCTGCAGTCTCCTTGATGTAGGGTGCTTGCACGTGGAGCTCAGGCCAGCCTCAGTGGCAGGAGCTGTTGACCGAGGCCAGCAGCGCTCCACAGGGGCATGGTCTGGTCTTCTAGGTCCGGGTGGGCACTGCTCCTGGCGTCATGGGAGTGCTCTTCCCTAAGGATCTCTCAAAGTCGAGGCCTTTCATTTGAGAAAGCTGTGGACTTGTGCACGTGCAGCGGGAAGGGTGTTTGGCGCACCCCGTTCAGTTCCCTCAGTGGCGTCCGCCTGCAGAAGGAGGGCATGGTGCACAGCCAGGGTGCTGGCCCCAAGGAGGCCCAGCGGCAGCTCCCACCGTCCGGCACCCTCCTGCTGCCTCTGCCCTCCTGCACCTCAGCAGTGGGATCCCACCATGGCTCACCCCTCGCCTCTTGTTCACTCAGCACAGTTTGCTGGAACTGAGCTCACCCCACCACATGATCCCACCCTCAGGAACTCTGCCACCACCAGTCCACAGCGACAGGGCCAGTACCGTGGAACACAACCTCTGAAACAGGAGCCCACACACACCTTCCCTCCGAAGTCGCTGTCCCGTCATCAGCGATGGAAAGCTAGCACAATAGTGCCATGTGTCTGACCACCCTAGGTGTGAGTCAGTGATTAAACGTGAGACAGGGTTCTAAAAGTTCCAGATATAGGACTTTGTCATTAGCTGATTCTTCGTAAATTGGTGATTCGTTCACTCAGCAGCTACCGTGTCCCCAGGGAACTAACGTGGTGGGATAGTCACTGCACTGGTGGCGCACATGTTCCAGGATACTTGTGTGTTCTGGAGTTTTGAACGTAGCATTCTAATAGCTGCCCGTCTTGGTGTTGAGTGGTTTACGTGGACTCTTTGGCACCTTTTTAGTATTCTGAATAGCATCTGAGGCTACGGGGATGCTTATAGCAACTCTGAGGAGCGATTCTGTTCAGACTTCTGAGTAAGTCTTCCATAAAGTACAATATGGGGATCTTTCGTTTTCTTTTGTTGCATTAAAGAATATGTTAAGCACCAGATAACGTAAAACTTGACCATTGTAGCTAAACCGCAGAGCTGTCACCTGCCATGGGACACCGTGGGCCCTCACCACCTGGCCTCAGGGCCAGGAGCTCAGGATGAGGCAGGTGTGGTTACACATCACACCCACCCACACCTGTGGGGCCCTCTAGGCCGCTCCGGACAGGCACCTGCTGTCCCCAGCTGTGGCGCCCTCCAGGTGGCTCCATGGTCACTGGTGGTCCCTTGCCAGCACCTGCTGCCCCGGGTCTCATGCTTGCTTTGTCCTCTCCTTTCTGACATGGTCTGTTGCCCTCCTGCCCTTTTCACTCAGGCTGCCTGCTTGCTGGCCGGCCTTTTGCAGGTGGCTGCAGCTCGTGGCTTGTGTCGTTCTCGTGGTGGGGGGAGAGACTCTTGACGCTGGAGTGATCTTTGTCTGCAGGCCTTCTTCCTGCCTTTTTGAATACAGAAGCTGTGTGCTCCTCGAGTCTTTCCTTCTGCATCTCTAGCAGAATGAATGCCCAATGATTCCCGGAGAACAGAACTGCGTTTCTCACTGCTCTGGGCACTTTGGGTCCAGGATCGAGGAAGGGCCGGTTTGGTTGTCTAGTGATGGCTGCATTCTCCCGTGGGTAAGGCAGAGGGACAGGAGAGGATGGGCTCCCTACTTGCATCCAGGGAGGAGCCTAAAGCCCCGTCCCCTCCTAATGGCCCCATCTCGGTGCTGTCATGTTGGCAAGGTGATTTTGTGGAGCGCACGTCCACACCACAGCAAGCTCCTTCCTTTTGGATTTCAAGTGTGAAACATGCATTTACTTTAGCCGTTTAAAAATCTGCTTCCCGGATCTTCTGTAATTGGTCATCAAGGTGGCGAGTTTCGTTCCTAAGTTCATTCTGAATCTTTTCCCACTCTTGGACCCTTTCCCTTTCTTGTCCTTGTAATCAGAGATTTATAGGTTTTCCAAAATAAAAGCGCTCATCTGGGTGCAGGGGCACACGTCTTTAATCCCAGAAACTTGCAGAGCTGACGCAGAAGGGTCACAGCTTGGGCAGCTGGGCAAGAGGTAGAAAGCGGGTGCTGAGCAGTGCAGCACTTGGCTGGCATGCACAAGGACCTGGGTTTGATCCCCAGCACCACAAACACAGCTAATTGTTGGAAAAGCAAAAACCAGATGAAAAATAAAATTAGTGTGCACGTGCGATCTCTCTCTCTCTTCCTCTCACTCTCTTTAAAAAAAGAACTTAAAAAATAAAAACAGATGAGGATGTAACTCAGTGATCGCGCTCCCCTGGGTTCAATTCCCCGTGTTACAAAGAAATAAAAATCACAAAATACTGAGGCAGCACTCCTGGGAATGCCAGGCTTCTCCTTGCCTTAGTCCGTTTCCTGCTGTGGTAGTAACCCCTGAGGCACCGGCTTTCTACAGAGAAGGTGGCCGTGAGGGGGTGGGAGATGTCCCTTCAGCTCCGCAGAGGGCCTGGTGGCAGGTGGCATCGCAGTGGCAGGAGCAGGAGTGAGGTGGATCGTGTGGTGAGACTGGAGGTTAGATCCGGGGGTCCAGGCTTGCTCCTTCAGTGAGCTGCCTCACTGTGTGACCAGTGTTGACCCTCCTGAGGCGACGCTGTGACCCGGCAGTGTCACAGGCCTCCAGCTTAGGAGCTCTGGGGACCCAGCCATGCGCAGACCACAGCACCGTGCCGGCCGCGTTCTCATCCGCACTTGCTCGGGTCCTGAGCGCCCGTCATGCTGCGGCACTCGCTGCTGCAGAGAAGGGGACATGGCCATTCCGGTGGGGACTTGAGAGTCCAGCTGTCAAGCAGAGCTCTCCTCCCATTGCGAGCCTTTGGTGACCAGCGGTAATTTGAGCACCTGCACGTCCCCAGGGTTTTGGCATCGTCAGCGGCACGTGTGATCCGTTGCTCCCTTCAGCCACGGGTTCTTGGCTTTTCTCTCTGTTCACGCTAATGAAGCGTGCTCTGCCACTGGCGGATTTTCTTACTTACCTGAACAATCACAAAGTGCCGCCAGGCGGGGGTGCTCCCAGGGCCTGGCCGCAAGGCTGGAGGGTGAGCAGCCTGAAGGCAATGGTGGCAGCCGACCTCGAGGGGTGACCGTGACTCCCGTGCTGACACGCTCGCTGTGCCGTACCCTGTGCTTCATTTCCTGGGACCAGCGACAGATGCTCATGGTGGCTGCCATCTGTGCTGGTGTGTGGGCTCTGCTTGGTTAGCTGAAGCCCCCTCATCCAGGGCCTCTCCAAGGTCTAGGGCAGCCCCGATCGTGCTGGCTCCCTTCCCTCAAGGTCAGCTGCAGCTGAAGGACCTCTGCCCAGGTGCCCCTGGGGCGGGTCTCTGGCCCTGTGCCCAGAGGTGCATTCTGAAGGTGCACAAGTCTGGGCCCCTGCTGCTGCTGGTGTTAGGGGTAGCTCCTGATGGAGCACATTCCTTTCCATCTGCTGGACAGTCCTCACTGCAGCCTGTCCTTTCAGCTGTCCTGCGAGTGGCCGGTTCCCTGCAGAAGAGCACAGAAGTAATGAAGGCCATGCAGAGTCTGGTGAAGATCCCAGAAATCCAGGCCACCATGAGGGAGCTGTCCAAAGAGATGATGAAGGTGAGCCGCGCTGCCCTGCTGTCCTGGGACAGCCCTTCTGAGCAAGTGGCCAGGGCGAGGGTGGATGGGAGGATGTGGAGCGAGTGGCGCCGCTCCAGATGTGGCTTTGAGGGCAGAGCAGCAGCCGTTAACAGTGGTTGAGGCCGTTTGAGCTGGGAGCACACCAGGCTGGGACAGATTGCCAGGCGTCCCTGGAAGACACAGAAGCGTGCCCAGAGCTCGGGGACCCGAGGAACCAGCAGTGGGGTCCACAGAGAAAGGGTGCGCGGCTGCAGCGTGAGTGGGAGGCAGTGCAGCATCACCTTAGAGAAGTGGTGTGCATCAGTGTGGGCTGGCGTTGCCCAGGGCGTCTGAGGGCACAGCGTCCTGGGCAGTGTGCAGATGAGTGGGCATGACTGTCCAGTGAAGGTCTTTACAGAAGCGGCCAGGGGCCGGTAGCACCCAGCACCGCCACCCCTGCCTGCACCCTCTGGAGCGGGGCCTGTGTGCACCTACACTCGTGGCCGAGACAGGCAAGGAGGGCGCTGCCAGCTCCTCTCAGAAGGAAACCAATTTCTTCAGGCAGAGCTGGAGCCCAGGGATCTGACCTCATCCCCAACCTGCCTGCAGGGTGGCCATGGGAGGTCCCTTGTTTGGGTGCTCCTTCCTGTGTCAGGCCCGTTCAGATTCCCATGTGGGGAATTTCTGTGAACTTGAGGAACATGTAGGGTGTGGGGCCTGGTGAGAGGGGCTGGAGGGAGGAAAAGGAGCATAAAAGCCAGGGCCATCTTTGCATTGAGGAATCGGTGGGCAGAGCCTGTGGAAGAAATGGGGTCCCGAGGGCACATCTTTTAGCATGCTGTGCACCTGGGTTGGCCGTTGCGACCTGCTGAGGACTGGAGAACAGGCAGTTCTGGAGTGACTTCAGCCTGCTCGCCTCAGCTCTCAGGCCCCGAGACGTGAGGGAAAGCTTTTCTGTAGAATCACCAGAGGATACGTAGGGAGGGAGAAGTCTTGCGTACGGTAGCTCAGGAGGATTTTTCAGATGCAGCTAGCTGTGCATCCCCAGGCATAGAGAAGCCTCCCTGGGGGCCCTGCAGGCGTGATGAATTATCCATTTATCCCAGCGCCTGACCCGCGTGGCACAGGGCAGGAATTTGACAATGTGCATCTCCAGGACGTGAAGGCCCTCCACAGGCGGGATTCTGGTAGGGCGAGAGAGAATCAGTTTATTTATTCATATGACCTTTGTTTCTCCAACACTAGTTGTGTACGTGGTGCTGGGGTTCAATCTCAGGTCCTTGCACATGCCAGGCAAGTGCTGTAACTGCTGAGCCACTGCTCCAGCTCCCCCCACCCCATCCCCATAGGCTTTTTTGACTAGGTGACAAGTGTTCATTGACCTCCATTTAGCTAGGCCCTGAGGCTCCACTGGGTGACCAACCTTTGGGAGGGATCTGAGAGTGGGTGGAGTGAGGGATTGGCTAGATTTGTGTCATTCAGTCAGTTTGAGGGTCTGGAGCAGAAAGGCAGGCAGGGTAGAGGGGCTGCCTTAAATCTGACCATGTCAGCAGAGTATCGAAGAATTGTGCTCCCAGGAGCCAGGGCCAGAGCAGTCCTGCGTGACCATCTGCATCTTTATTGACCAGAAAGTCAAGGTGTGAGGCAGAGAGCTCAGTTCTGCAGGGCCACCAGGGTTTCCTCATCCAGAAGCCCAGCTCAGTGCCCCCTCCTCTGCCCCTACCACAGCTAGTCCACCTCTTCCTGCCTCTTGTGCCCAGCGCCCCCGTTTTGACATGGGGGGTACAGTTCTGATCTTCACTAAAGCAACAGAACACTCAGTCACGTCCTTTGGGAGTGGAGGGCACTGCTAAGCAGGAGGACCACAGGACCTGGGTGTGTTGGGCCAGTGGCTGAGAGCTGTCCCCATGGGTCTTGGTACCTTCCAGCAAAGGAGGTGCCCAGCTGGCTGCTGCAGGCTCCTAGGCGCAGGGCTTCCAGAAGCCCTGTCCAGTTACCCTCCGGGGCTGATGTTACAGACCCCAGACCGCCCTGTGCTGGCAGCAGTGGGCTGCACATGCTAGAGGGCTCCCTAGGCTTTCAGGAGTCCACCCCGTTGTCCTCCTTTGTTACCACAGCATCTGCAGTGGCTCCAGCCGGGTTCCTAACTGTTCTGCCCCTGCCTCCAGATTGTATTTGCAGGGTTAGGGCACATGCTTCCCATGACAGCAGGTTGCCCCCAAGGCTGCCATCGTCGGCCTCCTGTCTCGTGTGTGAGCTCTGGCAAGGGTGAACTGGACTTGGGGAGACTGGAGCTTGGTCTAGGTGGCATCTTGGGGTGTCTGATGGAAACTGGAAGTAATGTGTTCAATTTGTTTAGGCTGGGATCATAGAAGAGATGTTAGAGGACACTTTTGAAAGCATGGATGACCAAGAAGAAATGGAAGAAGAAGCTGAAATGGAAATCGACAGAATTCTGTTTGAAATTACAGCAGGTATGACCATGAGACTCTCCCTCTCCCTTAATGGCCCTTCTCCCTGCCTTCACTGAATTAGCAATAGCTTTATTCTTTAAACTGTGACTTACTTCCTTTTACATTTTTTAGTTTTAGAGTATATAAGTTATTCCTTGAGAAATAAGCATGATATAACCATCTTTTAAAAGCAAATATTTGGGGCCGGAGTGGTGGTTGGCTCAGCGGTTACAGTGCTTGCCTGACATGCACAAGTATGCGGGTTCAAATCCCAGCACCACGTACACAACGTAGTGTCAGAGCAACAAAAGCCACACTCTGCGTCTCCTTTCCATTTCCATGAAGTTGATTCTCTCTTTAAAAAAATAAAACAAAAACAACAACAAAGAATCGTTTAATAAATTTGTAAAGCTTTTGTAGTGATAAGGGGGAGAGCTCCTCTTGTATTCTGGTGCTGCTAAGTTGGTATAGATTTTCGTGAAGGGGATTTGACAGCAGCCATCGAAGGCCTTCAGCTGTGCAGACTGACTGCCAGGAGCCTGCTCTCCTGCAGTGGTTAAGGATGTGCCTGCAGAAAGACGCAGGGTGTCTCCAATGCTGTTACCTACAATACTGAAAAGTGAACGCACACCGGGTGCATGGCGCTGGGTGCTGGGTGGAACCGGGTGTGCACATCTACTCTGAAAGGAGCACAGTGTACGTTCACTGTGTGTCGTGAAGAGGCCTTGCCCCTGTAATGTGGGCCTTTGTAAAAACGCGTCCTCAGGAAGGTCTGGAAGAGGTCTCTAAGTGATGGGTGATGGATCTTTAACATCACTTGTGCTGTGAGATCTGAGGTCTTCCCCATGTTTCTGTTGGTTCGTTATGGTTGTACACAATAGTGGGATTCATTGTTTTGATTTGAACTTGCACAAAATGTACCAGCATAAGTGGCCAGTATCCGTCTTGGCACCTCCCCCTTTCCCTCCTGCCCCTGCTCCTCCTTTACTCTGCGTCTCCTTTCCATTTCCATGAGTGCCCCCCTTTCTTTTCCTTTTTCGTCTCGAGCGTCCACATGAGAGAGAAAACATGTGACCCTTGACCTTCTGAGTGTGGCTTGTTTTCTATAACTCGATGTTCTCAGCTTCCTCCATTTTCCTGCAAGACCACTTTATAAACTCCATTGTGTATTACACCACATTTTCTTTATCCGTTCATGTGTTGATGGACACCCAGGCTGGTTGCACTGCAGTGTGCTGCCTTCAGTTCTTCAGGAGAGATTCCCAGGAATGGCATAGCTGGCTCTGTAGTGGCTCCGTGCTGTCTTTCCAGGAGCCTCCATACTATTTCCATGGTGGTTGTACTAATTTACAGTCCCACCAGCAGCGTGAAAGTGTTCCTGTTCTCCACATCCTCTCCAGCGTTTACGGCCGTTTGAATTCTTGATGGCTGCGTCCTACCTGGCGTGCGGTAACATCTCAGTATAGTTGTTTTTGGGTTGGTTTGAGTGTTGGGGACTGAACCCAGGAGCACTTAATCAAGTCTCAGGGTCGTGTTGATTTGCTTTTCCCTGGTTGCTAAAGACATTGAACTTTTTTGTATTTTTTGGCCGTTTATATTTCTTTTAAAGATGTGTCTATTTATAGTTCAGTTGCCCATTCATCAGTTGGGTTCTTTTACGTTTTTTGAGTTCTTTCTATATTCTGGATATTAGTCTGTTGTCAGAAAAGATTTTCTCCCATTGTGTAGGTTCTTGCTTCACATTCCTGATTGTTTCCTTTGCTTTGTGTTTGGATGCTGTCCATTTATTAATATTAAGTCTTGCCAGTATTTCCTGAGCTTTAGGGGTCCTATTGAGAAAGTCCTTGCCAGTGCCT
The DNA here is from genome assembly GCA_004027875.1 of Aplodontia rufa. NCBI lineage: Eukaryota > Metazoa > Chordata > Mammalia > Rodentia > Aplodontiidae > Aplodontia > Aplodontia rufa. Next base: position 22,520 of record PVKS010030608.1, read on the forward strand.
AAAAGCTGGAGTGTTGACCCTGCATTTTCTTCCAGGAATTGCATAGTTTGTGGTCTGACTCTGAGGTCTTTGATCCATTTTGAGTTGGTCTTTGTGCAGGGTGAGAGGTAGGGATCTGGTCTCATTCCTGTACACATGGATACCAGGTTTCCCAGCACCACTTGTTAAAAGGCTGCCTTTTCTGCAGTGTGTGTATTTGGCACCTTTGCCAAGGATCAGATGACTGTAGAGGTGTGGGTTTCTCTGTGTCTTCTCTTCCGTACCATTGGTCTGTATGTGTTTTTATGCAGGTGCCATGCTCTAGCTCTGTAATTTGAAGTCGGGTATTGTGATATTGTGAGACCTCCAGTATTTATTTGGCTTAGGACTGCTTTGGCTATTTTGGGTCTTCTTCCAAATGAGTTTTAGGACTGTTTTTCTAGTTCCGCGAAGAGTGTTGCTGGTGTTTGATAGGGGATTGCACTGAATCTGCACATAGGTTTTGGTGCTGTGGCTACTTTAACAATATTATTTCTGCCTCTTCATGAACATGGGATGTCTTTGTGTCTTCTAAGGTAGTCTTCAGTTTCTGGAGTATTGTGTGGTTTTTATTGTAGAGGTCTTTCACCTCCTTGCTTAGATTTATTCCTGGAAAAAATTGTTAAGGCTATTATGGGATTATAGATTTTGAGATTTAATAAAGTTTTACAGTTAATAAAAATGGTGGGATTTATTTATTTTTTTATTTTTGTGGTGCTAGGGATTGAGCCCATGGGTGCTCTACCATTGAGCTACATTCCTAGTTTTTGTTTGTTTTTAGTTTGAAACAGGCTTTTGCTAAGTTGGCCAGTCTAGACTTGAACTTGGAATCCTAGTGCTTCAACCCCCCCAAGTTGCTAGAATTTGCAACACTGCGCCTGAATGGAATTTAATCTTTTAAGTTGTTGAGACAAAAAACGTTATTCCAAGAAAAGGTTTTGTGACAATTTAGAAGAATTGTGTTTATTCGGAGTGGTTTAACATTGTCAGTGGGGTTTAGGAATTTAGGTGCTTTGTTTGTCTGTTTTTTGAGATGCGGTATCAGCTGCCCAGGCTGGCTTGGAACTCCTGAGTTCAAGTGTTCCTCCTCTCAGCCTCCCAAGTAGCTGGTACTACAGGCATTTTCCACCATACCTGGCAGAACCAGGATTCTTGAAATCAAAATCCTTAGAGTTATCATGACTTTGAGCTGGCGAGGTGGCACACGCCCGTAGTCTCAGCTGCTTGGGAGGCTGAGGCAGGAGGAACACTTGAGCACAGGAGTTCAGGTCAGCCTGGGCAGCTTAGCAGCATGCGGTCGCAGAAAACGTCAAGATGAAGTGCCGCGTGCCCCTCTGCCGCCAGTTCACAGTACTTCTCTGTCCTTGTCAGGTTGGTCCAGGGACGTGAGCAAGGGAGGACTGGGGGACACTTGTTGAGCACTGAGTAGTTAATCTGATTGTACTCTTCCTTTTCAGGGGCCTTGGGCAAAGCACCCAGCAAAGTGACCGACGCCCTTCCTGAGCCTGAACCTCCAGGAGCGATGGCTGCCTCTGAGGACGAGGAGGAGGAGGAGGCTCTGGAGGCCATGCAGTCCCGGCTGGCCACTCTCCGCAGCTAGGCCCAGCTCTGCTGGGCCCGCGGCCTCCGCTGTGGCACCCGCTAGCACGCAGGCCTCAGAGCCCCATTCATGCCTCTTGCACTGCTGCTGTT
>PVKS010030609.1:0-24227 GCA_004027875.1 Aplodontia rufa
AGGGTTTCAAGGACTATGTTGAATAAGAGTGGGGATAGTGGACAGCCTTCCAACTATATTCTTTTAAAAAATTCTTTTGTCTATACTAACTCCTGTGCCTTTCCACATACATTTTTAAATCAGCTTGTTTTTATATACAAAAAAAATCTGAAGTCTTGTTGGAATAGTTTCAAAACTACTGACAAGTTTGGGAAGAATCAACATCATTTTTTTAAAAGAGAGAGGGACAGTGAGACAGAGACAGAGACAAAGAGAGGCTCAATTTTATTTAATTTTTCATTTGGCTTTCACTGCTCCAATACTTTGTTGTGTATTACTGTGTTTTATTCCTCAGAATGTTTTCTTATATCTCTGTCTATGTTTTTGAGGGGATTGATTACAGATAGTATTTACTTTTAAAGTTTTATTCCATTTATTCATTGTTGGTATATAGAAATGTGATTGATTTTTATATATTGTCCTTCTATGATTATCTCTTGGTATTCATGGGGGAATGGTAACAGGAATGTCGACTAACACCAAAATCTGTAGATACTTAAATCCATTATATAAAATGGCTTAGTGTTTACATTAACCTATATCCTCTTGTATACTTTCAAACATCTCTAGATTAAAGTATCTATTATAGTATAGGTACTATGCAAAACACTGCTAATCTATACTATTGGGAAATGCTGACAAAAAATGTCTGTACATGTTTAATGCAAATGCAATTTTTTCAAATATTTTTGGTCTGCAGTAGGTTGAATCTAATGGTGTGGAAGCCTAGGCACAGAGGACCACTACTGTACTCTGTGATCTTGCAATTCCCACCTAATAGCTCCAGGAACTAGTTATGTGCTATAGGTTGCTTGGGATTTTGTGTGAAGACAATCATTTCTTCTACAAACAAAGATAGCTTTATTTATTTCCAATGTTTTTTTATTCCAATTTCTTTTTCTTCCCTCATTAAACTAGCAAATATTTCCATTACTGTTTTCCATAGGCATAGTGAGAGTAAGCTTTCTGTCTGGCTTCCAGTTTTAGTGGGGATCTTTCTTCACTAATTCAGCTTTTCACCTTGAAGTGAGCTTTGTTGTTAGCATCTTTTCTGTAATTAGAAGGAATTTATGTAGCATTTCTAGGCAACAATTTAGGCTTGTCTTCCTTCTAAAAGTTGTAGAATGGTTTGTTGACTGAAACAATGAGTAATAGTTGTTCAGTCATTTCTGCTAGGACTATCAATCAAGCTCATTCAAGTGCCAGCAAGACAACAGGTACCCCTGTTACCTGGCCCTCAAGGATCATAAGATACCATAGATTTCAAGATGCATTTTTATTCTAGAAAGGCTAAAAGATGAAAATTATGCATTTCATAATGGTTTAAGCCATTTAGTGTTTAAACTCTATTTCATGATCATGTCTCAGGTTATTAAAATAATCTTTTATAGGAATATTATTTTAGAGAAAATTAATAATTTAATAAATCTCCTGCTAAAAATTTTTTATTATTATATAGGATACATTCATAGGCATTTTAACATTGGAATACACGTTTAATCAGAAGGCAACTTGCTTAATTTTTAGGCTAATTGTCTTCCCAAGGCTATGATTTTATGCCAGGATAAGATCGAATGACCCCTGAGAAAATGAGTCTGTGGGGACAATAGAAACTTGTACTATAAGGGGAACTTTGGTCTCGCATCGTATGACATACAATAAAATTTATATGGTCAGGTTTTCCTTGTCCCTCTGTACAAGAGTAGACTAAAAGGAGAAGGCCTTTTTATTTTCTATAAAATCTACTAGTATATGAGAAAAGAAAAACAATTCTGTACCAATTTTCTTGTTAATATATTTCCACTGAGGGCTACTGCTTCAAACTGAAAGCTAAAATGAGTGTTTGCTGGATGAAGCATAAGGATGCTTGTGTCTGAGACAGAGCAAAGTAATTCAATAGGGAAAACACAATTTTTTAAGTTGTAAAAAATTGTAAAATTTTTATCTCTACTCAAATTCATAAACCAAAATACTCCATAAAATCCATTCCCTCAGTATCTGGATTACTATGGGAATTCTTTTTAACATGTCTTGGCTAAAAATCTCAGTTGTATTGGAGCTAAAACAAATACGTGTTGCAATACAATTTGCTCTTGATGTTTAGCTTAGCTTAGAAACAGAAAATGTTAACACAGTAATTTCAAATTGTTGATACTGGTTCGTATTTTGGGGGCCAGTACTGAAACTGATATAAACAAAAAGTACTTACATTGGATTTTTAATTTATTCTGTTTTGTGGTTCAAGCTGCTGGCTGTTTAAAGAGGAAATAAGAGGGAGGAGATTAGAAATAAGTGACAGTTACATCTATGCATTTTTCTTAAAGAGAGAGAGGAGAGAGAATCAAATTTATTAGTTTATCATGTGGCTTTTCGTTGCTCCAACATTTCATTGTGTATGTGGTGCTGGAGTTTGAACTCGCATCCTTGCGCTGCCAGGCAAGCACAGTAACTGGAGCCACCACTCCAGTCCTATGCATTTCTTATAAGGGTAATTTTAAAAGTATATAAAAATAGCATATGAAATTTGCACATTTTTCTTTTCTTTTCTTTTTTTTTTAATAAAGAGAGAAGGACAGTGAAAGAGACAGAGAAAGAGAGAAACAACTTTATTTGGTTTTTCACATGGCCTTAGTTGCTCCAACACTCAGCTGTGTACGTGGTGCTGGGGTTTGAACCCGGGTCCTCGTGCTTGCCAGGCAAGTGCTGAAACCACTGAGCCACCGCTCCAGCCCCAAATTCCCACATTTTTCAACGGGAAACATACACAGATATAATTAGGCATCAGAGAAAGCCTTGCATTCAGGTGGAATTTCCAAAACTGACAAGCTGAAGCAGGGATCTCCAGCTGAGTTATGAAATGGGAAAGTCAATAGATTATTGATGAGAAATATTTTTCTTGCAGTCTTTTACCACATTACACATAACTAAAATCTTCTTAAGAAAGGGTGACTTTGCTCATCTCTGCTACTTATGATGAGACCTTGAACAAATAATTTGACCTCATTAGCAAAAGTTTTTGTCTTAAAGAGAGAGTGATAGTGAAAGAGAGAGTGAAAAAAATCAGTTTTACTTAGTTTTTCATGTGACATTCATTGCTCCAACGCTTTGTTGTGTGCGTGGTGCTGGGGTTTGAAACTGGGTCCTTGCGTATTCCAGGCAAGCACTGTAACCACTGAACCATCGCTCCAGCCCAGCCCAATTTTGTTTTGTTTTTAATCTGGAATACTATATTATTCTGGGTAAGTGTAAAAGATGCTGCATAAGGAAATAAAATTAGGGTGCTTTCAGACACAATATTACAGCAGACATCCTTATTTGGTCTTGTAGGGTAGTGACTTGCAAATACTGGCCAGATCTCTCTCCACAGCAATGCCAGAAGACCTTATTTCAGTTTTAAGGCTTTACAAAGAACCTAACCAGGATTCAAAGAGACCAAGAAGCCTGGGTTAGAATATGATCCTAGAGTCATGGAAGTGATCTTTATGTGGTCCAACATATTCATACAACACCTTCATAGACAATATTCCTCTATCTCCAGGCCAAGGAGTGATACTAAGAACCAATCCTGCAGACCAGGCAGAAGTGCAGTTTTCAGAGAAAAATGCTTTAGTTGTATTTATAATCATATTCTCCTGTAAGTCATCATTTTCTACCACTGAGTCCCCTTCAGTGCCTATGATACTCACAATTCCCTGTGCTAGGTGCTTTAGGGCACAGCTTTTGGTATCCTTATGATCTTATTTATTTGAACTGGTGGACTGATTTTCAAGTTGCTCATAATTCAGTTTATAACTTCCTTGCATCATTTCTTTCAATTATAGCCATATCATCTTTATTTCTAAAGCTTTGTTTCCTTTCTGGTGCAATGCCCATATAGAACCTAAATGCAGGTGATGGCGTCTCCTTCCCTTGGGCCGAAGTGCTGCAGTGGATGTGGGTGGGCAAGAGGGCTAAGGAGGCAGGGATTGTATTGGCCTCTATGCATTTTGGCTTGAAGAAAGCAAGAGGTCTCAGGGTTATGTCTAGGGTCGAAGATTGGCTGCACTCTGCTTCAAACTCCTTGCTGCCTCCTTGAACCTTTTTTGTTTTTCACTTTTCCTCCCCTTATCCTCTTCCTCCTCTTCCTCTTCCTCCTCTTCCTCTTCCTCCTCCTCCTCCTTCTTTCTCCTCTTCCTCCTCCTCCTCTTCCTCTTGCTCCTCTTCCTCCTTCTTCCTCCTCTTCCTCCTCCTTCTCTTCCTCTTCCTCCTCTTCCTCTTCCTCCTCTTCCTCCCGCTCTTCCTCCTTCTTCTTCCTTTATTTGGTGCATTATAGTCACACATAATATGGGTCCATTTGACAAAATCACACATGCATGAAATTTAATGTCCTCCATTCCCATTCCCATTTTCCCCCTTTCCCTCCCCTTTCCCACCCCTTCTTCTACTCTACTGGTCTAGCTTGCACTTATTTTATATTTTAATTATTATTTCGTAGGTATACATACAGGTAGAATGCACTGGGGTATGTTTATACAAGCATATAATGTAATTTTGTTAAATTCCTTCTGCATTTCCTTTCTTTCCTGTCCCTCCTTCCTCTCCCCTTCAATCTCATTCTAGTCTACTGATGTTCCCTCTGTCTTTATGATATCTCACCACCCCCATTTCTTTCCCCCTGCATATGAGAGAGAACACTTGACCCTTGATTTTCTGGGTCTGGTTTATTTCTCTTACAGTGATGTTCTCCAGTTCAGTTCCATCCACTTACCAGCAAATACCATAACTTCATTTTTCTCTGTGACTGAGCAAAACTCCATTGTGTATATATACCACATTTTCTAATCCATTAATCTATTTATGGGCATCTGGGGTGAGTCCATACATTGGCTATTGTGAGCTACATTGCTCTAAACTTTATGTGGCTGTATCACTGTAGTATGCTGACTCTAAACTGAAACAGATTGATACCTATCAATGAAATTGAAACAGAAAATATAAGCCTTCCAACAAAGAAAAGCCTAGGACTGGGTGGATCCTCAGCTGAGTTCTACCAGACCTTTAAAGAAGAGCTAACATCAGTCATCCTTAAATTATTCCATGAAATTTGAAAGGGAGTGGACTCTACCAAATACAGTCTATGAAGTCAGTATAATCCTAATACAAAAACCAAGCAAAGACACATTAAGGAAAAATAACTATAGACTAATATTTCTGATGAATAAAGGTACAGAATTCCTTAATAAAAATTTTAGTAAACTTGGTTGGGGAAGTGGCTCAGCAGTTGGAACAACTGCCTGGCATGAGCAAGGACCCAGGTTCAAACCCCAGCACCACATACACAACTAAGTGTTGGAGAAACAAAGGACAGATGAGAAAATAAAATTGATTCTGTCTTTATCTCTCTTTGTCTCTGTTCCTCCCTCTTTTTAAAACAATTTTGGCAAACTGCATTCAAAAACGCATCAAGAAAATGTTATAAAAATCAAGTGAGTTTCATTCCAGGGTTGCAAGTTTGTTTGAACATGTGCAGACCAATAAATGCATTTTATCACATAATTAAGGGAAAAATCATATGATTATCTCAATAGAACTAGAAATGACCTTTAATAAAATCCAGCACACATTCTTGTTTAAAATACTAGCAAATCTAGGGAAAGAAGGAACTTACCTCCTCATTGTAAAGGCTCTCCATGACAGATCCAAAGCCAGCATCATACCGAACAGAGAAAAACTGGAAGTATTTCCTTAAAAATCAGGAAAAAGACAAGGATGTCCATTCTCACCACTCTTATCCAATATTGTCCTTGAAACTCCAGCCAAAGCAATCAGACAAGAGAAGGAAGTTAAAGGATACAAATAAGAAAATAAAAAGGCAATTTATCTCTTTTTAATGATGACATGATCCTATATGTAGAGGATCCAAAAATCTTTACCAGAAAACTTCTAGAGCTCAATAAGTTCAGGAGGGTAGCAAGATACAAGATCAATATGCACAAATCAGTAGCTTTCCTATACTCTAATAGTGGTTCTTCTGAGAAAGAAATTGAGAAAACTATCCCATTCATAATAGTAAAAAAAAAAAATACTTGAGAATTAATCTAAACAAGAAGGTGAAAGGTTTCTACAATGCAAACTGTAAAACACCAAAGAAAACCTGAAGATGTGAGGCAATAAGAAGATCTCCCATTTTCTTGGATAGGCAGAATTAATATTGTCAAAAATGGCCATATTACCAAAAATGCTATACAGATTCAATGTAATTCCCATAAGAATACCAACAACATTCCTCGATGAACCTTTTAATATCCACGAATATGTAAATTTCAGAAGCACTTTGTAAATTAAAATTAATAGGCAAGGATGAACTGGATTGTTACTAGATCAAAAAGTATCAAAATGAAAGCCTGTTTCTGTTTCAACTGAGATCCTAAGGTAAGAGGTCTTGAGGAGAAATGTTGCTGGTTTGGGGCACTGAAGCCAGACTCCGCTTGCCTTATGTGTGGGCTGGGGATTGCCTGGAAGTCCTGGAGGCCTCTCGGAGGTTTCTTGCAGGTGTCCTCAGGCTGAAAGGTGCCACTTTAGTGATCAGCCAGAAGGAACTGCAAGGAGAGATTAGTAGTAATGGGGGAAGATTCTGCAGAGACCCCACAGAAGGAGAACCCAGAAAGTACTGAGAGCAAGCACAAGAGCACTGGCCAAATAAAGCCCTTCCTGCTCTGTACCTCCCATCTCTCCTCACAGCGTTTCGGGGGAGAAGCCTCTTGCTGGGAGAAGGAAAGGTACAAACATAAAGCAGAGAGGTAGAGAAGTCCACCAGACTGCCCTTTCTCACTTCTAGACCCAGCCTGGAGCAGGCCACATGCGGGAAGAGATCGCCGTAACATTAAACGAAATTCAGACTTTGGACTACTAGTAGTGATTGGGCATTTTAATTGCTGTAACAGTACAGTTTTGTGATTAGCCACAAACTAAGACACTTTGTGACTAGCAACCAATGCTAAAAGTTGTGAACTGAGCCTGATATCACGAAAGAAATGGAGAAAAATTAGCCCTGGAAGCATGGGAGGAGCATGGTGGTTTCCTGACTGAACACTCAGGCTGTGCTGTTTTGGAGCTTTAAGCACTGAGTAGTATGAATGATGAGCAGAGCAAGGATGTTGACCTAAACGCTCCCTGTTTCCCATCTTCTAGGGGACAGAGTCCTCACTGTGCTGAGCATAGTGATTAACATTGAGCAAGGTTGGCGAAGAGGGTCACTGATGGAGCCTCAGCAAACAGGTCACCTGTGGCGCTCAGCAAGCATTGTAAACCTGTGGCACTCACCTTCAGGAATGCCTCCTTCATGCACATGCTCTTGTTGAATCTTTTAAAGTCTATTTTCTTGGTCCTATTGAAATGATTGAAAGATTATTCATTGGTCCCAGAGAATGCTTTCTTTTGAAACGATTTCACAAATACCAAGAGCCAGACTTCACTTAGAAAAGTAAAAGTGTCCCGAACCCACATGGAATCTTCCTCCCAAGACAATGATTCCTGCTGCAGCAAGGGAGGTAGTTAAGATAAGCAGGGCACACTGTGCTGGAAGAAACAAGCGTGGCTGTCATTCCCCCAGCACACTATTGTCCCAGCATCATCCTGGACCTTGAGGACTCCGGCTGCCCTTCCAGAGCAGAGGAAGTTAAAGCTACATCCTGCAGAACCCAGCCTGTGCCACTGGCATGCGAAGCTGCCATGAACCTCACTGAGAAGAGTACTGGTCCCAAAAGGGCAGGTGCATCTCGGGTTCCGGATGGCTGTGAGGCCGGGCATCAGTGCAGCCATGGTTGAACTGCTGGGATGACCACCTCCCATCCTACTGTTTGCCCGGCCCTCTAAAGAGCGAAACCCCACTGTATTGAAATGAATTCCCTAAAGATTGCTCTTCCCTTTAATTCACTTTAGTGGAGGGATGTACCCCACACTCCCGGAGCACCCAGGCACTGGGTACTAAAGATGAGCGAAAGCAACCAGCTGTGTAAACAGAGCAACAGGAGTGGGCATCCTCTGCTTAAATCCAGCAAAATCCAAATCCAATAAAAAACTCCATAAGAGGGCCACATTTTATTATTTCCACTCATTATCAGCTCCAAACAACATCAATGAGAAAGCTCTTCACACAAAAAAATTTTATTGCTCCAAATTCTAAACAATTATTGTGATTACTGTGAGATTTTAATTACATGTGATTATGTATTTATATCTATTTATATATCGCATAAATTTATATTTATTGTTTCAATTATTTATGAATTATGATAGTTATCATTTACATAATGTTTAAACAAATAGTATACTGTATTATATAATCATAACAAAATATTTAAAATAAAATGTTTACATAAAATAGAACACATTATAAATAATAAATAAGGAAATATTTATTTAACAGTGTTTTGTTAAAACATTATTTAACATGTAGTTACATAATATGCATTTCTATTTATATATAGAAGATTAAAGTACATGCACTCTTATCATTTATCCTGTAGTAGATGTTGCATTCTCCACACTTCGATTTGGAGAAGTCTCAATGATACATCGGTGCTGATCCATGCCCATTGGGATACCTGTGTTTGTTTTCAAATAAATGCTTAGAGACTCAAAATTATTAGAGGTGTTTTCAGGTATAGATTGTGTCCATATGGATATTCTTGTGCAGAAAGAGTATATTCCAGATAAAAATAATGAGATCATGATTTTCAAAGGCGAAGAAGAAGAATTTCAATGATTTCTGTGACTTCTTGGGGTGTTTACTTTTATTCCTTTTTAAAATTCAATTTAGTGCATCAGTGTTTCATCTTCCAGGAGAGAGGTAATATGTCTGTTTGGTAAGAACACATCTCAACTCACAGATAGATATTTTATTGATTATCAATAATATCTTCAAAGCTTAAAGTTATTATTCAAATTATAGATCCAGTTCAAACTCTTTAGTAAATATAATAGCTATTCAGTAAACAGTTGCATAGTGTTTTTCTGCTTTAAACTGCAATGTTAATTTTATTGCTTTATTAATATGATTACATTGTGTGAATACATACATTAGCAATGCCTACTATTTTGAGCCCCTATTATCATTTTCTTTACATCCTGACTGTGAATGAAAATAAATTTCATTGTGTAGAAGCGATGGATGCAAAAGTGGTGTGCTCTGTGTCTCCAATGCACTAGGAATGCTGCTGACCTTGGTATTATCAACAAAGGCCCACACTTCCTAAGCAGCATTCATGTTTCTGATGCTATTCTAGGGTTTCTGATACAGCAGTGAGCAAAACAGACAAAATTCTTGTCCTTATTGAGTTGACAGTCAAGTGGGTTTAAAATAAGCAGTAATTATAATAGCAAAATGCATTATGCACATGTTAAGACTTGATAAGTGCTCTGGCGTACATGTAAGGCAGGCACCGTGGATCCTACCTGCTCCCCAATTCCAAGCCTCAATGAACGGCACTCAATGGGATGTTTGAGCAAAGAGTGTAGGAGGACACAGCATGGGACACCACCCTCATCCAGGATCTCATGGATGGGGGCCTTCTATGTAATCTTATTTACCAATTTCACCACTATTTGCTGTAGAGATGAAGTAACACAGAAAACCTAAGAAAACTTCTGTACAATACAAAAACAACAAAGTGCTATGAGGAGTTGAGGAAAGACAGACTTCATTTGGCAGCATGACATAGGAGAGGGTTACCTGGAAGTAATGACACCTCAGTCAATTTTGAAACACACCTGGGATTTGCTTAAACATAAATAAGACCTGCTGAGAGGCCATTTGGTCTAAGGCATAGAGGGGAACCTGTAGGACTTTGTAATGATTGGTTTCCATTTGAGAAGCAGACAGGTAAGTGAATGAGATTTGGGAGAAACAGGACTCTTGCTGGGTTGCTGGTGTTGGTAATGGAAAGAAGAGATGAAATCAGGAGAGCATAGAGATGATTCCAAGTAGACACGTGTTTACAAAAAGGTGGCTCTGCTTGAAGCTGGCTGAACTAGCCTGGAAGGTTTAAGGAAGCTGAGGCCCAAGGGATGGCGAAACCATCAAAGTGGAGCTCAAGTCAAGTGAAGGGGATCAGAAGGAAAGGCAGGAGGAGAGTATCAGTCTAGCAGGAGTGTCAGCGTGAAAAATGGAAGCATGCTCCAATCTAAGGTGAGAGCAACAAGGATGGAGAGAGGGACATGACCACATTTCATTCATAGAGGCTAGCCTCCCTTCTCTGTTTCCTTAGGCTGTAGTGCAAACTGTGTCATTTGGAAATGGGCAGGTAGAGGAAGCGATTGGGAGAAATAGGAAAATATGCGTTGCTCATGGTGTCAGATTTAGTCAATGTAGATTTCAGTTGGAGCACATCTGCCATTGAATGCTGATTGACTGGTAAGTACAGAAAGGGTCAAGATGCTCTGCGTGTTTTTGTAAGTTCCACATTATGTCCATATGACCCAAAGCCAACTGACAGACATGTATTTTATAAATCCGAATTGGAAACTTAGACGTCCTTAATAAATCCCACCCTGGAGGGAAGCCCCAGGGGACTCTAGCAGGGACATGTTTATGTAAGGGGTTGTGGAGGCTCTGCCCTGTGTCTGTGGAAGGAAGATGTGTAAAGAGGGTCTAGCTCAGAACACCAAAGCACATTCCCCTGGCAGCACATGCTAAACGCTTTCCCCACACACACTGTTCTTCTTCCAGGCAGTTTAAATAGTGTAGCGCTCTTATCCAGCTGAAGAACATCATCTAGGAGGAAGGAGGGGGGATTTGGAGCTTTTGAGCTAAGAACAAATGCACCACCAGCCCTGCCCTGGGCCAGCCCTTCACAAGTTGATAGGACAAGAACCATCTTATTTGCAGAAAGACCATTTATATGAAGTACACCATTTGGTGAAGTTTTCAATACACTCAATGTGCTGACATTTTATCATGAATTCTGGGCTCTATCAAGATAGCTACTTAAAATCAATCCACATCAGGTTTAGAGGAAAGGTGTCACAGTATGAGAAAAAAGAAGAATCACGCAGTAATGACTTTGAAAACTGAAATTGAACAGAAACCTCAGAGTATGTGGCTGAAAGGGAATCCTCTCCAAAGTACCATTTGTCCCCATCCCTAAAACACATACACATTCATTTCTTTTCCTTTCCTTCTTCAGTAATGCATGACATATAAAGATATTGTCTTCAATAGAAACAGAATGGATTTTTGTAGTCTTTTAGGGTATCTCAAAACCTTCTCAATGTCTTCTCCCTACTATGGGGATCTGCACCCTAAATTTAGTTGCATAACATTTTCACAAAAACCAGGTTAAGAATTCAAAACACACAAGATCAAGTTCCCTAGGGAAGTCCTCAAGATCCATTTTTGGAAGAGAATGTCTATGTTTATAACTGCAGTTTATAAAACATGTACCAATCACTTGGCCTCAGAACATGTTTACAGAGGAGAAAAACACCCACAAAACAAATAAATTGCTTCTCGCTCAGTTTGGACCGACAGTCTTTGACTCTCCCTTTAGAACTTGATTTTTACCTTTCTGATACTGGGACTCACTCTACCAGTCGAAAGGTTTCTGTGAAGCACCCAATCTAACTGCCATAGTTAGGTTCTGATTCTTTCCTGTCCGATTTACAGAAAATTGCTTAAAGCTTTGAAATAAAGCTTCTCAATGACCAGGGGCCCTCTTAACTAGCAAACTTGGGGCACTTGGCTCTGGGATGGTATGTAAGCGTATGTGGTCAATTCCAAGTCTGTCCTACAGGGAGCTGTGCCATTGCTCCAACTTCTGGCCTGGTCTCCGCTCAGATTAGTGGAGACTTGAATTAGCACTTCCTGTTTTGATAAAGTTTCTCAAGAGTGACCTGACCTTCAGAAACCACTGTACCTATTTTTTTTTTTTTTAAAGAGAGGTATAGTGAGAGAGGGAGAGAAAGAGAGAATCAATTTTGTTTACTTCTTCATGTGGTTTTCATTGCTCCAACACTTAGTTGTGTATGTGGTGCTGGGGTTTGAACCCAGGTTCTCCCACATGCCAGGAAACCACCGAAACTACTGAGCCACTGCTCCAGTCCCCTACTACACCTATTGTGACAATAAATTCAAGTACTATTTTGCGAGTCCTGAGAAACAGGCCATTGGGGGATACATTAAACTGGCCCCTTTCAACGGTTTGTTCACAAAAACAGAAATCATTCTGCTTCTTTTCTGTGAATAGAAAGTGAAGTCATGAAAATTTGGATTAAAACTGGTGAGGAAGAGATTGGGAACCGGTGATCCTGAAATCACAAATGTAAGCAAGAACTGAAAGAACCAGCTAGAGAGCAAGCCAAGACCTATGAGGGCAACGGAAGGCACCCACTGGCCTTTGAAGTCCAGTCATTTCGTCTTCTGCATCCCTGTCCAAAGACCTTCCATAGTGCTTTGTATCTTAATGGGTGGTTAATAATTTCTTATCATCTATAGCATTTACTATATAAGTACGTACACTATTTGTTGAGAGAATAAAGTAATAAATGACCTACCGCCTCATCCAACACATCTCAGTTGTATCTTTGAAACAATTTCTCTGCCCACTAAGAAATTCTTATTCTAAACCCTGTGTTGCCATAGCCTTACTATATTCTTCTTCCATCCCTCTATATATTCTGTAAAAGTATTCATTTAGTTTGATAGTTTCTAATTACTAATGTATATGATGTATAATGTAATGATGTATATTCCTATTTGGACAGTTATAGGAAAGACAATTTGTTCACACTCTGTCAGTTCTGTTGATGGACAAATTTAGAAGATAATATAAAGCTGTTTTCCAAAATATTTGCATTAATTTATAATCCTGTTCACTGAGTTCATTCTTTCAAGCACTTGGAAATGTCAGACTTTAAAAAAATACACCAATTGTAAAATGTACCTGATTGTTAAAGATAACCACAGTGCGATTTTTGACTAATCACCTAATCACCAAATTTAACCAATCCTCTAAACATCAACAACATTGATCACCTCTTCATGTATTATTGGTCAGTAGATTCATTTCTGTATATGTTTCCCCTTTGGACTCCTACAGTTTGCAAGTTTTTTTTATCCTTTTTATGATGTCCCACCTAACTGGTGTTTCATGAGGCTGGGGTAATGAGTAGACTTGCTTCTTTCTACTCCTGGGTCATGTGGAACAGTTTTTTTTTTTTTAAACTCTGATTTCTAGCCCTATCCCTAAGGACATCTAGCTTAATATTCTAAGAGAATTGGACAAACATATTACACCTTATGCTTCTCATCTGCCAAATGGGGATGACAGTAAGACCGCTATGGCAGAGTTCAAATGACATTTCTATAAACCCTGTCAGCCATGCCACCCTTCAATGCCAAGCTCTTACACTTGGCTTCTCCCCTGAACCTGCCTCTAATATAGCCTGTGTCAAGTTCCTGCTATATAATATGTTTATGAATGTTAGAAAATAGTTATAACACTTTGATAATGATAATACCTAAGAATTGATGGACATTAATATACGCCGAAAACTCCTCAGCACTATACAGATGTTACCTCGTTTAATGTTCACCAGCTCTGTGGGAAGTGGATCCTACTGTTGTTCTCATTTATCTCTGCCCTCTAGAATGATGGTTTAGCAAACTGTATTTGCTATAGGCCAAATATAGCATCTCTGCAAAGGGTCTTCCATCTCTGCGGTTCCTCAACTCCACCACTGTGGTGTGAAAGCTGACTTAGACAAGAATTCCAATATAACTATCTTCAAAATCAGGTGTGGGCAAAGATTAAGCCTCTGGCTGAGTGAGGGTCACATTTCAGAATTGCCACCTTGACCCAAAGCTCACTTAAGGACAATCATGCTTTTGTAGGATTTCTTACTGCAGCTTAAACTCTTCATTTAAAGCTGGAGAATATGTACTGAGCATTCAGGGTGTGCTAGGGACTAAAGTGACAAGAACATATTAAGGAACAGTCGCTGCCCTTTGGGCTCAAAGCCCTGACGTAGGGAAATCAGGTGCACCAACAGGGAGCTCGTAAGCTCTACAATGTAAATATGCAGCCAATGCCACCAGAACACAGAGATGTAACTCCGCAACTTCAAAGATGTCACTTGGCACCTACCGTGTTTCAATCACTGCACTAGATCCTGGAGACAGAAAATACATGGGACAGACACAACCCTACCCTCATCCAACAGAGAGTGCAGCAGGAAAGCTCTATTAAACAAGTGATTTAGAGGATATTCTCTAGCATGCAAAATTCCGAGAAGAGGAAACCTAGTACCCTGAGCTCATCTGAACACGTGAAGTCTGGGAACTGAATCTGTCTGGATGATGAGGTGGTGGGACATGAACTGAAAGGTGAATTAGGGCCAGACCAGAAGGGTTTGGACCCCAAGTTAAGGAATTTGGGCTTTATTCTGGAGACACCTGGTAGGCATCAAAGATTATTGAACAGGTGAATGACAAGACGAGTCCTTTTGAAAGAAAACTCTGGCAACCATATGGAGAGTAAATTGAAAGTATAAAGACTCAAGGTCAACAGACAGCCTCTCCTGGCCTTGGTGGGAAACCATTTAATGAAGATAAGAGAAGCAAAGAGGCTGCCAGTTGTTAGGCTGCTGAATAAATTCAAAGCAAGAAGTGGGTGCTTCCTATTTAAGTCTTAATAATTTTTTAATGTGCAGTATATTAATGTCCTGTATAATTTTATATGTATGGGTTATCACGTATCTTTTGCCCAAAAAAAAAAAAACCCAGAGTTAAATCTTTTAAGCATTTCAAAAAAATGCCTGCTCTTTATTTGCTTGTAGGTTTTCTTAGAATCTTTTTTCTGCTTATAGATCTCAAAAACAATATGATCCTTAAGCCAATGGGACTACAAGACTCTCAGGTTGTGGCATTTGCGGCATATATGAGACTCACTGTCTGACAGGCTGATGTACTGATCTAGGCCAAGCAGTTTCCAAAATGATACCATGGGTGTATTTCCCTGTTCTGTGAAATTTTACAAGCCAAGATTTTTCTAAAGGCATTTCTCTCCTTCAATGGCCTTTTCTTTTGCTTCTACATTCTGTTAACAAATGCAACTGATGGTCCATTTAAAGTGGACATCTCTGCTTTATTCTTCTGTCCCAGCATCACTTCCACTGTCCCATGTGATTAATAAATTTTTTCTTGGGAGTGGGTCAGAAAAAGGGGGATGGTGAGAGATAATGAGAGTCTTGACAAGAACAGTGGCTTCCAGATAAAAGGCCTTGGCCCATGCAGTGCTGAGACTGTCATCTGCCTGGTGGCACCATGATTTCATTGCAGATGTATATAAGCAGGAATTCCCTTTGGGATCTAAAATATCCCGCAGGCAGAAAAACAGATGTAAGGCTATGACTAAGAGAAGGGCTTGCAGGGCTCAGTCCAAGCAAGAGCTGCTGCCTTCGAGTGAGGAAAGGGTTAGAGGTCCCCCTGGGCCCTCTTCAGCCACACATACGTGATCAGGGTATTCACAGAAACGCCCTTCTCACTGACAGGCAGCTGATCATTTCTGCAGCCTACGTTGGTTTTAATATCTGCATCCTAATTTATTTGACATCTGCAGAACATCCAAAGAAAATATTCAAGTATGGGATGGGCAATCCGGCTGCTTTCTGAGTTCATCAAATATCTCACACTCCTTTTTCAAATGTTTTCAGTTTTGCAAAACTCAAAATGCATTTTGCCAAACATGTTCTCTGTTAATGTTTATTTAGAAGGGAATTTAATCCGTATGCTGCTGATGCATTTACACTTAACTCATCAAAATGTTTTACTAGAGCCATTTGATGTCCAAGAAACCTTTTGAGCCTTTTTTATAAGCCTCTTCAAGCCCATTTTGCTTCGAAACAGGAAGTGGCCTGTTACTAACCATAAACGAATGTAATTCCCGGAGGATTTGGTTTCATTTAAGACACTGAGAGACCACAAGGTCTCAGCCTACCTCGAACTCTACAGAAACAATTTTCTCCTGAACCTACTGAGAATGCACCGTGCACAGATGAGGTGCTGTTATAATTTTCCAAAACAAAATCCTTTATGAAGAGGCATCGTTCATGCAGCTGCTGGAAAAGACAGTTACCCAAGCAGAGCGCTAAATCAATGGCTCTGCAGGCTGCACCTGGTCAATGTCACTGTCTCCCATGAATCTACTTACCATTCAGAGCTCGTTTGCTAGTATTAATAGAACAAATAAAATTCAGCGGGAGATAAGGATACTGGGGTAGTGATTTCTTGCTTCAGGAAAACCTTCCTGAGTTCCAGACCAATACAATGTTCCCAACCACGAGCCAGAGAGCCAAAGCTGATATAAACACAGAATCCAAGCCACAAAACATGACTTGTTTAAGGCTTAATTCTGTGAAGTAAGGCAGGAAACAAGATTTATCCTTCTGGGAAACTTCTGGCATTTGCCTCAAGCTGCGCCTGATTCCTCTCTGCTATACTCACCATCCATTACAGCTATCTGAAGGAAATCAAGGTTTTGCCCAAACTAAGGCAAAAGAGAAATGTCTCCATCCGAGTCCTGGAGAAATCCTTCTGTTTGACGTGGCATTAAACAACGGAGAGGGAACTGTCGAGCTGCGTTGCTGGGAGGATCAGCGTTGCTATCTTAGGCGTTTTGGCTGTGAAGGGGAGTAAAATTAGCTGGACGAAAGCCATTTTACAAACATAGTAAAAATAAATTACTACACTTAATAATTGAATCTTAAACTTGTCATTACGGCGAACTCTAAATTATTCCAAGAGCCTTCCTTTGCTGGGACTTGGCAAAAGTACTGGGTGTTGGAGGTCGGTTTTCATGTATGAAATCCAGCTTAGGTTATTACTGCACAGGCTACAGAGTAAACGTTCAAAGGATGAATGGGCCATTGAGAAGTAAATCAGACTCCCTGAGACTCTTAAATGAGTCCTGGAAGGTTTCAAGCCATCAGAGTGGTGGGCTACCAAAAGAACTGGGTTGTTAATAGAGGCCTTGGGGTTATTACGACCAGGTTTTTCCTGTGGTGTGTGTGTGTGTGTGTGCGTGTGTGTGTGTGTGAAGACTTTGTTTATTAACATGTCTCTATTTCATGCTCTTTCAGTTGTGTTCCCTGAACACTGATTGGGCAGTAGACGTTGTGTGACTTTGTCCTTGGCCTCTGCTCTTCTTCTGGGTACAAGACAGGAGTGTTTACGCTGGAGGAGAAGGCTCAAACTCCGCCCCCTGAGAGACGTTTCACTTAACATCTGGGTTTGCTTACTTGTCCCAAATATTAAATTATTACACGACTATTAATGTTAGACCATTTCATTGTTTCATTCCTTTTCTCCTTAAAATTATATATAAAGGCCATTTTCCTTAGAATATGGTTTAAATCTATCGATAGTGTCAGTGCCTCTGAATCTGGCATCATAAAAATCTTCGGAACACTCATGAAAAAGAGTTACCAAAGAAAGACACACACAAGACTAACAAATCTTTTTTTTTAAATTTTTTGATGAGGTTAGGAGAAACAAATTAGTTCATTCTTCAGATTGTGTATGTGAGGACTTTGTGTCCAAATGCTAATGTTACTGCTAACAGTTCATCTAAAACCCTGGGAAATCACCTAATCTAGTAGCATGCATTTCTGAATATACTGGCCAGAAATAAATATTTTATATAGATATTTTTCCATTTGGGTCTCATGAATTATTTTTCAAACCAGGGCTATATAGTCACAACTGCCTAATTAACTCAGGTAAGATCACTCGTGTTTCAGAGTTACATATGTACGTGTTCATTGATTCTCTGCCAGTCTACCCTTGCCAGAGTAAGTCATGGAAACATCACGCCTAATGATAGAAATGGTCTCCACTAGTAAATGATTTTACTGAACTTAGCGATTTCAGCACCACACACATGCCTGTGATATCTAAATGAAGTTTCAGAAAGTGCATAAGAGCCTTGCTTCATGGCCTACACAATATATATTGCACTCCTTGGTTATGAATTATTAGGAAATGACTCCCTTACATTGGAAGTGCCTTCATTTTTTTCTCATTAAAATTCATAGTCCCCTGTGGGGCTCATTAGCAATTCAAACTTGAATGTGTCATTTTCTCCCCATAATTGCTGCTCTTACTGTCTTCAGTTTTTATTAATGGTGTCAATGATATCAGTAACTTTGGAATCTCCCAATGTGAAGGTGAATGAGAGCTGGCTCCTGTTGCATGGAACTCAAAGACACTTTTTTAGTGACCTAATTCAATATTCCCTTCTCATGTGGTATACATATATACACAATGGAGTATTACTTAGCCATAAAGAAGAATGACATTATGGCATTTGCAGTAAATGAATAGACTGGAAACTATCAAGCTAAGTGAAATAAGTCTACAAAAGTCAAAGGTTGAATTTTTTCTCTAATATGTGGAAGTAAAACCAAAATAATGGGGATAGAATAAAATAATAGAACAAAGATCAGTGGAGTACATTAAGAGGAATGAAGGAAAGGGAGGATGAATGGAATATGGAATGACAGTGGAATACATCTCACAAAACATACCTATG
Organism: Aplodontia rufa; assembly: GCA_004027875.1. NCBI lineage: Eukaryota > Metazoa > Chordata > Mammalia > Rodentia > Aplodontiidae > Aplodontia > Aplodontia rufa. Next base: position 18,606 of record PVKS010030609.1, read on the forward strand.
TCCATGTATGAATATACCACAGAGAGTCTCACCAAGACACTAATTAAAAAATATGTTGAAGTAAATAGCAGAAAAATTACTGGAGGACAGGGAAGCAAACGTGGGGAGGTAGGGGAAGAAAAGGGGAAGTACTGGTGACTGAATTAGAATAAATTATGTTCCATAATTTTAAAATTTGGACAAAAGGAATCCTAATGTTATATATAACTGAAAAGAATCAAACAAAATATTTCCTTTCTCTTACTTGTTAGAACAATTCAGGAAGAGTTTGTATTTGATCTATCGCTGACATTCTTTTATTGAGTTGTGTTATTGTAGGGTCATAAATGCACATGTAGTAACAAGATGATCTGCTCCTGATACTAACTCAGAATCATCTCCACATCACCCACACCCCAGTGTCTTGACTCTAATTCCTCCCACAATGGATATAAATGTCATATGTACATATAAGATTGTGTGTTTTCCAGAATTAAATAATTGAATAAATGTTATTTGGCTTCTTGGGGGAGTAAAGAGTAAGTTACAATGTTGATTCCCCCATAACCCTCCCCAACATCTCTCCCTCTCTCCTCCCTTCCCACCTCTTCTCTGCCCCCCCACATATGCATGGTTCCCCTGTGTTATGCATTGCTTTGACATTGGTGAGTCTAGTGTATAAGCTTGAACTTTCACCCAGCCTCGGTTTTTCTCCAGCCTCCACAAATGGGAGAAAACATTGGCCCTTTGAGTTTCTGGGTTTGGTTCATTTCTCTCAGCTATTTGTGTACAGAATCTTTAACATTTTTTTTCTGATTGAGTTTGTACAATTAGAGATATATGTGTGTAGAAGGCTATACTTGAGCAAATGAGAGTTACGATGCATTGTATAAAAGCCAGCTGCAGCCATAATAACAATAACTAAGGTTTATTTAGGGTTTTGTGTTTCAAAAAGTAATTGTTGCAATTGCAATCAGTCCTAATTAAAAAGGGAACTATGGTGATATTTTTTGCTCCATCTTCTCCTTCCCTTTTCACACTTTTATTTCTTCTAATTTTTATTTTGTTGCTTTGACAAATAATATGTGCTTATTCTGCAGAGATGACTTTGGTAGTAAAGAGTGAATCAAGTCCTCAGTACCTAGTAGATCTGATTAGAGCCGAGCTCTGTGCTGCCTCTGGTGAGGCTGAGGCAGGCAGCAGCATCTTCATCCGAGTGTTTTGCTGCCATTATAGGGAAGCTATTGTGATGGAATCAGCCTTTTCTCATGCACATAACGAGTGTGTCCTGTCTATGAAGTGCTATGAGGGAAAATAAAGTCAATATATACTTTTACTGTATAAAAAGATACTGGGGAAGAAAACTTCTTGGTACCATCCAAACAGGGCCACTGCTGGGGTGAGATGAGGCTTCCGGTGCTCAGTTTAAGAAGGTGCTAACTCTTGGGGTCAGTGGTGTCCAAGTTCCTTACTCATTTGCCTCACCCTAGTCCTGGCCCCATGTCCACAATTACCATGTTGTCTGGTTCCACCAAAATTAAACCCAGTCTATTAGAGCTTTAATAAACATCTACTAAGTATTCTTTGTTGCAGGGAAAGTGAAAACATTTCCTATCGTATTGCATAGGCCTGTACTGAAGGAAAATGTCATCTAACTAAGAAGATAGGACATGCAGATGAGAAGAAATGAAATCAGTTTCATCACCACCTCTATGAACTATCAGGCTTTCATAGGTCACAGGATGGTGGACTCACTATGAGGATATGGGGAGTTTAATGAATAGGTCCTGAAGGATCAGCCCTTGAGCTGTAGATCAGATATAGTTGGGTGAGGCAGGTCTCTGCTGGGGAGACCAAGGGCCATAGAGAGGCTGATTGACGTGGGTGGTAGGAAGCTGTGTGATTTGTGAGCAGGGGCACCATGAGCAGAAAGGCCCACAAGGATTATATAGCCCTTTGCTGGGGTAGGGGACAGGGTGATGGATGGATAGTTGGTCCATCTGGAATAGGAACACTGCTTTAGAGAGGAGGGAGCTTTTTAGTTTAAAGTTCATTTAAAAGTGATTACTGCTACAAAGTGTTTTTGATCTCTTAGAGGGAAATTGAAGTTGGAATAATGGAAGCAACAAAGTTTGAAATATCCAAATCAGGCATCGTGTATACTCTGTTTTGTCAAATTCTCATTTTTCTTGGATTTTGCTCTATGGTGAACTAGCAGTGTTTTTGGCTTCGGGTTCCTTATTGCCTGAACCTAGTGGCTGTCTTGTTCATTGAGCAGTCAGTGTGGGTGACTGGTCTCCCAGACTAGATGACAAAGCCTGCGGGGTCAGGCATCAGAGCTCTTCTGGGGTGCTTTACCTCTGTAGATCTGGAGCAACGAGGTACATGACGGGCAATTATAAAGGCTTCACAGCTGCCTGATTTGGAGAAAAGACACAGTTAGAAATTGAACTTGATTGTTGAGTGTGGAAAGTTCTGCATTTGTTGTACTTTGCAATGTTTGGACTGACCTGAATGAAATTTCTAATGGCTAATTTCATTTTAAACCTCACTTGAGCCAGAATCTCCACCTGCAAGAGAGTTATTTTCATTGCATTTTTTAAAAAAAGGATCAGCACCCATTTCCTGTCAACCAAAGCTATAGTAATGAGCAGAGATCAACTGCTTCCACGCCAGTGGCAGTTGCTTGGGAACGAGGCTCAGGGCTCAGGCTTCTGTAAAGTTCTTGGCTCAGGGTCAAACCAAAATGAACAATGCAAGACCTACATTCCTTTGAATGTACAGACATCTGAGCTGGGGGCACTGAGGCCCAAGACAGTTCACCAAGAAGGTAGAAGTATGCAACTCTGTCACTCAACAGGGCTCGTTTCCAGTCGAAGGTGTCCTGGGACCAAACAGTACACATAGCAACAAAACAAACTTAGCATGCACACTCTTTGCATTGTTAAATGAAACACACTCTCCATACTGACACATAAGTCACCAAAAAATGCTGTGAATTGATGTCTTATTTATTTACTGTCACGAGGGAATGGACTATTTATTATAGATAAATATTCCAAATCACCAAAGCCTGTGAATTTAAATGCCAAAACTTCAAAAAAATGTTAACTATGTATGATGAAAACTCTTCTAAGCTTTCTCTACTGCCTTAAATGCAAGCTTCAGAGTATAATTTGACTTTCAATATGTTTGGAGGAAAAAAAGTGGAAAAGAAATGGTCAGGCAAATGGTTGGGTCTGAAACTTAATGCCGGTGACTAAGCAAGGAAAGCAACCACTTCTGGTCTTATTCTAGTTTTTGTATTTCAAGAGGAATTGTTGGTGGACAGAAGGGATGGTCTGGACACTGTTGGGGAGAAGCTGATGTCTTATTGTAGAGGAGGCACTGAGAATGTTGACACTGTTGAATAGATATAGCCCACCTCATCTCTTCCAATCAATCACATCTCAGTAACAAGACATAAAATAAAGACAAAAGACTTCTGACCCACAGTACACGGTCTCTGAAGAGATTGTGCAAGTTAACTGTAGTATCAAAACTCCCCATATAAGGTACTTAATATCAATATAAAATACAACGATAGGAAAGAATATTTCTGAACACATGATAGGGAAACTAATTCTCATTTGCTCTCTCTCCATTCTGATATAGACAATTTACTGACTTCTGGGGAGAACACACCTGAACTGCTACTGAGTCCCAGAATTCTGAGCATACATAGGCTGAGGTCAAATGTGGCTGTGACTTCCTACCGAATGGTCACAGCAGATTGTACCATGTTGTTAGGCCTTTGGATTCTTAATAAAATAGTGATAACAATAGCATTTGCCTCCTAAGGTTGTTCAATGAGTTGAACTAGTGAGTTCCATCAGCAAGCTCAAATCCGGGCAGAAAGCAGACCCTCAAAATGCTATAGCTACAGGTGTGGGGTTTTATTTATTTATTTTTTATTGTCATTGATGCTGTTACCCCAATTATTCCAGACTTCATATTCCACCAGGGTAGGCAGGTGGGATGTGGCTGGAGAGGTGGGTCACTGGGAGTGTGCCATTGGGGTTCGTATTTAGTCCCTGGTGATCAGAGCACTCTCTCTGATTCCTGTTGCCACGATTTGAGCTGCTTCCCTCCACCACACCCTTCCACCATGATGTTCTGCCTCACTGGCCCAGAGCTATGGAGTTGCTTGTCTATGGACTGTGATCTCTCAAACTGTGAGTCCTCAATAAACTTTTCCTCTTCTATATTTTTCTTACCAGGCTTTTTGGTCACAGTGACACAAAGCTGACTAAAACAAAAGGCTAGTTGATAATCTATGAGTTTTTATTTATTTTTATTTTTTAAGAGAGAGGGAGAGAATGAGAAAGAGAGAATCAATTTAATTTATTTATATGGATTTTGCTTCTCTAATACCCAGCTGTACATGTTGTTCTGAGGCCTGAATGTAGGTCCCTGCACATCCCAGGCAAGTGCTCCAGCCACTGAGCCACCACTCCAGCTCCCTATCTATGAGTTTTTTTAAAATAAAGAATTCTTTCCTGTTTCATAACAGTATTGTAAAGATATAAAATTTATAAATCTCTTCAATTTTAGAATTATTCTGACATAACTGATCAGCACAAAACAAAATTGTAAACTGATACCATCTCAACCCAGGCCAAATGATTATTATCAAAAAGGCAAAAGATAGCAAATGGTAGAAAGCATGGGGAGAACTGTAAACTAATGATTGGTAGAAATGTAAACTAATGCAGCCATTATGGGAAACAGCATGGAGTTTCCACAAAAACTGAAGGTAGAACTTCCACCTGATCCCATAACTGGGAACACACCTGAAGGAAAGGACATAGATTTATTGGAAAGACATCTGCATTCCCATTCTTACTGGCGCACTCTGCGTAATAGCAAAGAAAGGGAGTCAACCTCGATGTCCATCAGGGGATGAGTGGAGGTTATCAAGATGGCAGAGTAGAGGAAAGCTTCAGATCTCTTCTCCTTCACAGGTTGAAACTGATGGAGTAAAAGAAGAACTGACTGGTGAGGGAAGTGATAGGTAGAATGCACTAAGACACAATATTGTATTGTCGGAGGTTTGGAGAGACTCAGAAACTCTAGTTACTCAAGCAGAAAGCATAAAAGAATTTGTTAGCTCTGAATTTGTATGAGTAGCATCAGGACAGGTTTGGGGGAAGTGGTAACAAGAAGAAATAAAGAGAGGCAAAATTCATAATTTTATTTCAGAAAAGCAGTAGAAGAGAAAGTCAAACGGAATTGAGCTGCAGCAAGAGATGCAAAGCAGCCTGGTATGGAAGACACAATCTACTTTTCTCCATTTGTTGGTGGAGAACAATGGTGGGCATACATTTTGTAAGGACCAAACCTAAGCGTGCAACTATGCATAGGATTAAATTCAAGGCTTCATCCAACCTAGAGATACCAACAAATATTTTTTTTTTAAATTTTTTATTTTGAGCAAACTTACATGATTTTAACAAAATAATATAAAATGTGTATAAAATATGCATATATTCTGGATTTTGCAATTATCCCCAGGAGTGCCCCCTCAATTACCCTCCCTTATCCCTCCCTTCCCCTTCCCCTTATAACTCTAAAAAAAGTATTAGATTGTAAAGCATTACATCT
>PVKS010030610.1:0-17405 GCA_004027875.1 Aplodontia rufa
CAGGAGGGGCAGGAAGCATGGGTGTGAAGTGCCCCACAGCTGTTGGAGGAGTGCTGACCCGCACTCTTGTGCTGTTTACTGGGTGCTGAGGCCCTGCTAGCTGCCCAGCATGATCGCAGCACGGGGATTCTGCCTCTTGTGGAAGTCATATGTGCTCACGTGCTCTTGGTAATGAGCAAGAGAATGGCTTTTGACCAGTTTTAGCATCAGTGGCTTTAGGGATCAGCAGAACTCTGAGGTGGGCTGCCAGACCACCACACAGGGCTCTGTCACAGGCCCCTCAGACCTGGCCCAGGGATGCCTGAAGGGAGGGCTCCTCCCCAGCAGTTGAGGCTGGTCCTGGACCCCACGACCTCCCCAGGTCCCTGGGTCTCTGAAACTGCACCTGCCTTCCCAGTGCTTGTCTGCGACCCCTAGCACCTGGCCACATCCTGTTCACTGCTGAGGCTGCCCCCCCCCCCGGTCTGGCTTCCAGTCTGGGAGTGCCTTGGCCCCCACTCTAACTCCTAAACTGGGGCTTTCTGCCAATGGAGTAAGGGTGCTCAGAGACCCAGGGACCCGAGCACACCCATGTGGTGCCTTCACCTGTTGTCCCTCTAGGTGGATCCCAGCCAGGGTTCCCCTGACAGCAGTCTCCTGTGCTGGAGAGGAGGGCATGGAGAAGGCTGGAGCCTGCTGAGCAGGGTGTGTGAAGAGCCGGTGCCTGTCGCTCACATCTTATCTGAATTTCAGAAAAACAGGAAAAGTTAAAGTGCAAGAAGTTTCCTGTTCAACTTGAAAGCCCTTCTTAAAAGCAACTTTTGATAATTGTCATTAAAAGGAATAAGTACGGTTTGAAAAATCCTGAAGTTTCATAATATAACAGTGACTTGATTTCCTCTGCTTTGCCACTGGTCAAAAACCCAAGAGGCTCCTTTCCTGCTTGGAGCAGGCATGGTCACAGAACTCAGATTGCTGATGTCAATGCTGTCCTTGGCCAAATAGATATAGTGATGCTAGGTTGTGTTGATGCCAGTCTTGTGGATGTTGGGTTCGTGTCCTCTCGGAGTCAAAGACAGAGGCAAGCGTAGTAGACAGACTTTATTTTATAGAAAGTAAAGCATAGAGAAAAGAGCAAACTTCCCCCAGAGTGGGAGAAGGGGACAGTGCCGAAGAGGCAGTGAGGTTTTTATATGACACCTTTTTATGTGACACCTTCTCCTCAATTGGTCACTGCATCCCTGCCTCTGTACCTAGGACATGGGGACGGGGAGTTCTGGTCCAGTCTGGTCCATGCCTGAGGCACCAATAGAAAGAATGTGGTTCCTTCCTTAGCAGAAGGGAGTGTCTGCCTCTGGAACCACCTTGCCAGACCCTCCTTATTAGCGTTGGGGGATGTCAAATTGATAACCGGTTTTCCCTTGACTGACTTGAACATTCTTATTGCTCTGACTGCCTAACGTCCCCCCCGCCCTGTCTCAGCATTAGCGACAGCACAAGGAGATGCTTTGCAAGTCCAGAGATCTCATTGAAAAACACCACTGTAGAGGGGGCGATCGGTTCCCAGCCTTGTTCCTAGATGCTGTTTCCCATGCTTTGCCTAGGATGCTTCCCCCTCCCTCCCGTCCCCCGCACCCACTCCCAGCTCTGCAGAGCATAAGCCACCCTGCAGCTCTGTCTGAAGGCAGCCGGGCCTCTTGGACTCCGCAGTGAGCTGAGCCTGCCTTTGGTCTCTGGCTCGCCTGCCCTACTTCCATTTGTCCTCCCACTCCTACCAGCGGCCCCTCTGGGCCACCAAGGGGAAGATCAACTGGATGGTGCTGAGGGAGTAGCCTCTGTGGGAGCTGGGGCACAGGCATTGGAGTGGGCATCCCCACCCAGTCCACCCAGGCCACACGGATGCCCTTTGTCATATTTATGTTTATTTTGTGCATTTTAATAACAGCACTCCACACAACGATGGGAGCCGCCCCAGGCTGCTGCAGAGCTCTGTGGGAGCAACAGAGACCGGGAAGTCCTGGAAGAGCAGAGAGGGGCTGGAAGGCACCTCCCTGTCCCAGGACTGTGGGGATGCTGGCTGAGGCACTGCGAGCAGCTCTGAGGGGCTCATTCTCTGTGTCCTAAGTGCCCTCTGCCCCCCCCCCCTGCCGCAGAGCACCTGCTGAAATGCACTCTGCTAAGGTCCTGAGTGGGAACTCCTAGGCTGGGAAGAGCAGCACTGCTATTGCCAGGGTACCAGGCTGGCAACGAGGGCCCTGCACAGTGAGCAGCTCTAAGAAAGGTGACAACCATCCAGACAGAGATTCAGCAGAAGGGAAAATTCAGCCTGGGGACGTGTGCCATCCTGGGGGAGTGGAGGGCCATCTTCGTTTGAAGGTCGGCTCTGCTTCTGGCCTTCCTACCGAAGGATCACTGCTCCTATGCAGGGGAAACAGGTTCACAGTGTGGAGGTGGGAGCATATGCGTGTCTCGAGTGCTGTGCGCACATGTGTGTACCTCTCTGTGTGTGTATACACATGCCTGCATGTGTGTGTGTGTGTGTGTGTGTGTGTGTGGCCTATTTGTGAAATGAAAGCAAAAGTCAGTCGGGAGCTGTAATTGGAGGTAAGTCTGAAGATAGAAGGACTCTGGCCCAGAGCAGCTGGGGAACCCTTGGGGAAGGACAGGGCCCCTGCAGCACACAGGGAGGCTGGAGGGTTGGTGGCCAAGAGCTGCATTAACACTGCAGGCAGGAAAATGTGAAGCCTGAGTAACCATCGATGCACAAGCCATTGGATTCCAATTATGCACCCTGCACCAAGCTGTTAGAGGTAGGGAAAATTTCAGTCTTCTCTGTGGTTCTCAGGCCCCACACGTGGTACTTCCAAACATCTCTGACACCAGAGGCATACTAGCATGTGCGTGCGGGTGCTGAGCTAAATCGTGCACTTAGCTTGCTTTGGTGCAGGCAGGAGAGCCAGGACTGGGGTCAGGAAGAAGGAAGGAGCAAGCTTCCCTTTGGTGAATGGAATACACAACTGCCCCATGCCCTGCAGCCTCAGAATCTCAGTGTGGCTGAAAGACTCTTAGCTTCTCCCCCTCCAGGCCCCCAGGGACCCACAATTCCTCTATTTAAAGCCTTGAAGGAGACAAGATCCTTGTGTGTGCTGGGTGTATGCGTGTACACACCACCACAGCTGAGCTTCAGAATCACTTAAACAAATTGACTGAATGATGGAGTAAGTGAGTGAAGTGCCCAAGCTTCAGGTGAGCAAGCAGTTTGCAGCTGGAGAAGCAGGAGCCCCCTCCAGGGGAAAGGGTGGAAGCAGTGCTCATGAGCATCCCCAGGGCTTGGTGTCCAAGGGCTTTCTCCTGCCCAGGTTGCATGCTCATTCTGTGTCCCTGTGATGGCCACAGCTGTTTGTAAATGTCAACATTGCAAGGTGACAGGCATGTGAAAATGTCTTAATTCTGAGAAGCAGTCATTGCAGGCTGACTTGAGTGCCCTTGGAGCACCGGAGGTCAGTGCAGTCACTCTGGTAGTGAGGTCCCCTGGCTCCTGTCGCAGTTTACCCAGTTCCAGCTCATTTTAAAAAGTGTTAAGCAGGCTGAGGTCTGTGTGAGAGTGCTGAGAAAACAGAGAGGAACTGTTAATAAAACATCAGAGGGGAGATGGAGACCAAGCAGCCCAGAGGCTGGAAGGAAGCTCTCCAGCGCCCGGGAGGGGAGGGTTGCGGAGCAGGGAGGGCCCGGTGCCCCTGGAGCTGAGGCGCCTCCAGCAGGATGACCCATCCTCTGCGGAAGCTGGTAAAGGCTCACAGGAATGGGGGCAGCTGTGTGCTCTGCCGCTGACGCGGGCACCGCACGCGAGCCTCCTTCTGTCTTATTTTCCCAAAGAAGGAACTGTCGTCTGTATATTTCATTTTCTCTCAGTGACCATCACAAGCAACCCAGACGGGCTTTTGAGAGAATTTGCATCTGCTTCCAGAATGTAGCTCTGGCTAGGATTTGTGCACGTTCTAAGTAAGGACTGTATCTGCAGTGGATGAATTTTAATTATGCTCAAGATAACTTTTAAATAAACAATTGGAAAGCTCATGACATGCAGACAAATAACTGGCGCTAACGACTGTGGAAGTTTGGAAACATGCTTCTGAAATTCTGTGACCATCTTTCCATAGAGACATCAACTATGTTTGAATTTGGGCTCTGTACTGTTTGGCCAATAGAATGGAAATGTCTATCCATGTCCTCAGTCCAGCCTTTAGGAAACTGGTGGCTGCGACTTCCTGTCTCTTGGAACTTAGTCTGGGAGCCCAGCTACTATTGTGGTAGGAAGTTCAAGCCACCCTGTGGGGAGGCCCACGAAGAGAGGACCTGATCATCAGTACAGACTTCAGAGCTCTGTGAGGCGCCATCTTGGAAGTGGACCCAGTTGAGCTGTCCCAACTGGCATCGTGTGGAGCCAAGGCTGGCTTCCCTGCTGAGCCCTGTGCAAGCTGAAAAACAGTGAGCAAGATAAACAAGTGTGGCCATTTTAAGTCTCGCGCTTTGGAGTGGTGTGATACGCAGCACCGGATGACTGACCCGAGGTCTGACTGAACATGGTGAAGCAGAGCTGTGTGGGCCACAGTCAGTTCCAGATGCTTGGTGACTGGAGGGAAGGTGACAGGGCCTTAGTGATCAGAGACCGTTCAAGGTTGCAACTCTGGTTTCTTATCTAGAAAGAGCAATGTCTGCCTCGCTCTTGCTCTGTGTGAATGGAATCAGGTGGGTCCAGTGCTGATGGGGGCTTGCCCAGGGCTCCTCCTGACCCCATTCTTCAGGAGAGCAGTGGATTCATTGATGTTTTAGAAGTGACTGAAACGCACAATGACTTGGTGAGAATCATTGTTTTGGTGGCAGAAACCTGGGAGGGGAGAGAAATGACCTTTCAGAGGTTTTGACTTTTTTAAAAAACAGTTTACTCACCACCTTTCAACAAAAGGAGCAAAACCAAAAATATTTAATTGAAGTGACCTGGAGAGAGAACGAAAGCTCTCAGAGCTGGATGAGGGGGCGAGCAGGGCGGATTCTAGGATGAGTCTCTTGCTTTCCTGCGTTTGTTGTCTGAAGAGGGCCTTATGAGAATCTCTGCCCTGACGAGGGATACGGAGTCCCCTGCCCTCTGTGCCAATTGCTGGGGGCTCCAGGTGGTCTGAATCCAAGCAGGCTGGGCCCCGTCAAGTCGTGACACAACCCTGACGCCTGTGACCTCGGTGCCAACAGCTGTGTGGCACCTGCAGCTCTGCAGATGGAGTGGGCCTGGCCAGGAATCTGCTGCCCAATCATAGCCACTCTCACAGCCCCTCTCTGGGCAGGGGTGGCACTCAGCTCGTCTGCCGGCGGGGAACAGGGGACAAGGTGTGCAGCCAGTGGCGAGGCGACCAGCGTGGTCCTGACTGTACTGTGGCAGGATTACGTCCTGGGAGTCAGGTGTGGCTTCCTGCCATAGCTGTCACAGCTCAGATGCTCAGATGTTTACTGAACATTCTGTTCAGCATTTTGGAGCTTTGGGGCACAAAGCACTGGGGCGGGCCTCTTTCCCCTGTAGCAGGGACGTGTGTGCGTCAGTGCTGGCTCCTAACACCCCTTGTCCTGCCCACAGGCACCTGTTCTCTGTGAGTTGCTGAAGGCGGGTGGACACCGAGGAGCGAGGTGTAAACGGGTCTGTTGGATTCGTAAAGGGAGTGGATTGAGCAGAATTCAACATTCCCAAGGAACAACTCTGAAACTGAGTGCCAGGTTGCAAATGGCTGTCACCAGGTGGAGAGATCAACCTTCTTGGGGACAAACTCGTTTGGAAATCCTGAGCTTAGTGGATTTCTTGCTGAAGGACTTCTCAGGGCCTTTAAAATGCAGCGTGAGTCTCCAGGCGTATTCACCTGGTCCCAAACCTCCTTGGCCAGTTTCTGGGAGTAACTGGGTAGGTTAGGGAGCTTGGAATGCTCTGGTCTCTGCTTTCAGCAACGTTATGAAAGCTTGTTTCCGGCTTTGCTGGCTTCTCTGTTACTGCCCTATTTACTCTTGGGGTTCCTGCTCCCTCCCTTCCTTCTCATCTAGTCTGGGTGCTGCTTCCCCTCTGCTTAGGGCTTCTAATCCACTGCAGAGACCCCAACCCGATTAAACTGCCCTCCATCTAGAACTTCCTCCTGTGTTTAGCTGCCCTGGGCCTGGCTACACCAACATTGCTCTCTCGGGTCCTGTAGATGCCGGTCCACGTCACAGAGCTGTCGCTGCGGCCCCGCGTGCTGACTCCTGTCTTTCTTGTGTCCTCACACATCTACTCACTACCTGCAGCTCTCAGACTTAATCTTTTCTCATTTGTGAATCCATTGTATTCCATTGGCCAAATCAGAAGTTTATAAGTCTGACCTTTAGAATAAAGGTTGCTGAACATTTTCTGCAAGGGTCAAGGACAAATATTTTCAGGTGTGCCAGTCACACAGTCTCTTCTGCAACCACTCAGCTCTGCTACTGTGGCCTGAAAGCAGACATAGGCAAATGGGTGGGGGTGCAGCCAGCTTTGGCCTTGGTCAGCAGCATGTGTCCTGGGTTCCCTCAGCCCCCTGAACACTGACCAAGTTATTTTCTTCCCGAGCCAACTGTACCAACAGAATTTTAAACTTTTGTTTTTCATCTAGAGAGAAGACTCTGCCCATGAACGTGAACTCCAGTGCACTGGGCTTTGATTCCTGGCTGGCCATGCATGGTCAGTGAGTGGACATGGGTGGTAGCAGGTTACTCTAACATCTAGAGTAAGGGGCGGGGATCGTAACTAGGGGGCCACCTCCTGTGATGTGGATTTTGCCAGTGTCCTTCCTTCTCCATCTACTCTGTTCCTCTCAGGCTGCTGCTGCCAATGCCCAATGCCCAGTGCTGACCTGCTTTACCCAGTTCCTGCTGCTCAGTTCAAACAGGGACAGGTGTCTTTGGGCATGCACCAAAGTCAGGAATATGACGCTGTGCTATTGAACTGTTCCGATGGATTCTGAGCCTAGCACAGTCACACACAGCAGCTGAAGCTCCAGTTCTGTCTGACGGTTTGTTATCAGCCTTGGGGTGACTTGAAACAATTCCTTCCTGCGCTGGTCCTCTGTCCCAGGAGCCCTGCCACCATCCGGGTCCCCAGCACACGCCACACGTGAGGCTGGTAGAACCACATTGAGACAGAGCTCTCTTGTCCTCTCCCGTGGACCCTGCAGATCACTTTGTTACTCCACAAATGCCTTTTAGCACATCTATGCCTCCCAAGCAGTGGCCGTCAGCAGATCAGATCCAAGGACAGCAGCTGTCTCCAGAGCGGTGGCGGAAGCTCTGGGGCCTGAGGGCTTGCAGGTTACCCTGCTGCACTTCCATACATCTGGTGGAAGACACAGCACTCGTGGATCAGAGCCAAAGGCGCTTATCAAACACAGCGCATCCCCTGTTGCTCCTGAGTCCGAGGAGCAGGAGGCAGACAGGCCTGGTGGGCAGGTAACAGCCGAGGAAACCCGAGCTGAGCGAGCCTGGTGGTTTTCAAGGGCGGTGAGTGAGCACACCTGCTCTTAGCTCTGGAGGGAAATACCTCTGTGTGGCCTCTGGGTCGGGGCACCAGGGACTGTTTGGGTGAGATAATTCTGTGCATGGTAGGATATTGGACAGCATGCCTTACACTACCCATTAGATGCTCTTTCTCTCAAATATTAATTTCTGCTCTATGGTACGTACAAATGTGTATTCCCTAAATATTCTCAAGAAGAGATGCATTCTCAGAGCAAAGGGAGGGGAGTTCCATGGCCCAGTGATGGAACGAGACCTCAGGATGCTGAGCATCTGCTCTGGGGCCCAGAAGTGGATTGTAAGGCACAAGGCATTTCTTTGCCACTCTAGATAAAGGGAAAGTAATTCAGAAAACTTTGTTTTCCATGTGATTAAGTACTTATTACTAGTACCCTACTAAGTTATTAGGGACCAATAAAACTCACATTTATATCAGAGATGCAGTCAATAATGATACACCAAAGGCTGAAACTCCACAGCACCTGGACCTTGCCATCACAGGACAAGTATCTAGGATATAATAATAAATCTGAACTTTGCTAAAAATGTGATCATGATTGTAGGTTTTGGTGATAGGTTTCAAGTTTGATTGGTTGCTTCTGTGATCACCCCCCTGTGTGTATTAGTAATGCAAAGTACTTGGTTGCTTTCTTCTGTTTATAAGAGGGCACAAGCATGGCCATTGTGTGCTGTGGCTGATTGTGGTCACAGGGATCAAGGCAGTTTGGTGGCCCTAACACTAAGATGCTGCCAGGATTGTACTTTGTAATAATAAATGTAAGTTTCACTTTGATCGAAAGAATTTTAGGACATAATAAAATGATTAGAAGGTTTTACTGCAAGCCATATCTGTAATAAATACATGATTTTGAAAGTCAGTATTTGATATTGACAATAAATCCAAGTGAAAGACTTTGCCCGTGGAGCTGATGCTTCATGCTGATTGGATACAATGGTGCTCATGTTTGACATGATGGTCAAGTCTTCACCTGTCAGGGATCCAGAAAGGCATTTGGCTACTTTCATTCTAGATGCCAACAGGAGTCAACTAGCAGATTTTGGTCAAATCCTGAGGCTTCTTCTTTATTGAGGGCTAATTCAGGTTCTCTGGGGCGTCATGGCCTGGCTCCTACCGCAGATAAAGTGTGTTCAGGACAAAGGCTTCTTTCTTTCAAGTTTGTTGCGTTGTTCAATGGTTCTTCCTAAATTAAATGATGAACTTTGACTAATTCAGCTTCTTTCTTACTATTACAGTTGTTTATCATTGCTTTTGTTAACCCTTAAGCATATAGTGTTGCTGTTTGAATAATTTTCCTTAAAATCTTATACCTAAGCTTAACCATATATACACTATGGCTTAAATATAACTCACCCACACCCATAAAATATGAACTGCACCACTAGCATTCATTTATACATAAGATCCACCTTTCCAAATTTGTCCTTACGGCGACAACTCCTTTGTGTCATGCTTACTGTGAAATTAAAAGTTTGGTTTTGATCTCCCCAGAGCAGACACGGGGGCAAGGTTTTCTAGTTTATGTGGTAGGTGGTCCCAGGGAAACATTGTGATTAGGATGTGGTTCACGAAGTGGATAAATATCAAGAAAGGTGGGCTTGCCCCTGGGAAAGATGGCGTGACCTTGAAGGAGATGCAAGGAACCGAGTTTCAGGATTGTCTCTCGGGAGAACAGGAGTGCTGGGCTATGTGCACACGGACTGCCACCTCCTAAGGGTGGAAGGTTGGCCTGTGAGCACTGATATTCCTCTTTACAGGTTGAAACTGCATGTAGCTCAGCGGCCTTTGCAACTTCGTGATGTAGGAAGATGCCCAGATGTTGACAGGGGGCTTGATTGGTGCATGGAGCTGTCCGCCACCATGGTGCTGAAGCTCCAGGATATGGTGGGTTTTCTAGCTCACATGTGCAGTGAAGCTCCTGGATTATTTCTAAGATCATAAGGCAAGTGTGTAACAGAATGAAAAGCCTTGGGAGGACACAAGCTTTTGACTGTTTTGTTTGTGGGTGCATCTAGTATCTCACGCACAGTAGAAGACAATAGAATCTGTTAGGTGACTATGTCGGGTGTACGAACGCTTTCTTGCACCAAGTAAATTTCAACAGGAATCTGCTTCAGTAGTCCTTTCTTTTCCATTTGTCACCTGGCTTCTTTTCTCCTGGAAAATAATAGGTGGTAACAGGGCTGCAGGTTCTTTGGCCCACATGAGAGCTGTTGCTCTAAGCCATCCCCACTAGAGGAGGAGTACCAAGTCCTGCAAAGATGCTCTTTGCCTGAGCTTGGCAATCTTGGGACCTGAGGCAGTGAGGTGCAGGACGAGGGTGTCACCAGGAAGGCATAACGAAGGCAAAGGAAAGGCGCTGCTTTTGTAGATTTTCATAACAAAGGTTTGGGTGCTTGCCTTGCTATTTAATTTTCACAACATGAATTCTTGATAAACAGCGTCTGTAAAGTTTAATCAGAATATGAACTGGAGTGGCTTTGCCTTGTTTTTAATCTTCACTGCTCTTTCTCCCTGGGGTTGTAGATGGAAATTACTGAGCACTCTGGCCAGTGGCACAGAAACACATCCTTCTCCAAGCAAGACTCTGTGTAAGCTTAAAGGAGTTTATTAAATTAGTATGTGGGAGCTGATTTCATCCAAGCAATAAAAGCTGCAGCTGCTTTTAAAGAAATGAAGCTGTATGGTAAATGATTTCTCTGTCATCTGTGAGAATAATGTCAGGCAGAGTTTCAGTCTTCCATTCTTCCAGTGCAGGTGTTCTGTTCCAGAGATGCTTGGCTGCTGGAGGGCCTTCTTCCAGAAGGGGACTCAGCTACCAGACAAACGAGCTTCCCTGGCTTGCAGGCTGCCTGTGCTGGCTGCTCAGAAGCAGAGGTTGGGAGTCATAGATTTCATTACAGCAGTGCATTAAGGTCCAGGGGGAAAATCCAATTTTCTGCTGCCTCAGTGACTCTATGTTTTAATCAAATGGATAAGGAAGAATCATTAACTGATGCTCAGACCGATTAAAATTCCAGTGAGGAGGAAAAGAAGTGAGGTTGTGATGTGCAAGGGGTTGATGTGCAAGAGGTTGCTTGCTGGCTGTCTTGAGCCTGCAGGATGCAATGTTGACTGTCACCAAGCCCCCGTAGATGTGGACAATAAGGAGTGTGTGGCTGCTTCAGCATTGTGCACCCACCGGCCCTCACCATGATGATGGTGGCAGGTGCCCTTCCTGGAATGGTCCCTCAGGTGAGAAAATCCCCAGTGTCCTTTCCCCACAACCTTGAATCTTGGTTTAAAAATCATGGGAACTTTCACATGCACCACAGTGGTGACTTTCCATGGGTGCAGGGTTACCGATGGCAGGGAAGGAAGTAGCAAATGCATTTGGGAGCGCTCTGATGGCTATGAAATGCTACCCAAGGTTAGTTTGCCTGTTACTGTTATTATTTCCATCCCCATTGTTGCTATGGCTCCCGCCGCTGCTGTGTGAGGTTTCAGATTGCACAGCTTTTTCACATGGCTCCGTGCATAACAGGCAGAGACTGGTGGGCAGTTGGTCAATGGAGATGTTTTTCAGGGTGGTTTTCCCTTCCTGATGTACAGGTCAGGTCCTGGGTAGAGTCTACGGACCCCTTGACGTATGGTCTCACTCCCCAGGAATAAGACTTCCTGGTCATTGAATCACCCACGTGAGGGCAGTGGAGCAGCAGGTAGACTTCAATCATTCTGTGCCCACGTGCTGCCGCTCCTCCTCATCTCTTGAGTAGCAGGTGCCCCTCTGTGTCTGTGCTCTCCTTCCTGATGCCTGCATTCCTCATCCTCCAAGAGGCGACGAGGAGGCAAGTTCACCCCTGACCCCGCAGCAGTGTAGCAAGAAGCCCAGGGCTGGCAGGGCACCCGCACCCAGAGGGCAGTGCCCCAGGCACCGGTGCAGGTTGGGAAGTGGGGACTGCCCCAGGAAGCAGTTTTTAGGCACTAAGCAGGAAGTGCAGGACAAAGATCTGAAGCAGCTGTGGGCTGAGCAGCAATTAAAATGTAAAATAGGACCAAAGATTAGCATAGCCACACAAAGTGTGAATCAAACCCTGTGGCCAGTGTTGGTGGGGAATGACCAGCTATGGTGCCCCCCACACTTTCTGTACGTGAACAGAGAAGTTGGGTTTAGCGCTTGCTCAACCACAGGTGGCCCTGTGGAGTGCGATACACAGGTAGCGATTACAGCTCCAGCGCCTGGGGGCGGGAATGGTCTTTTCAGCTCAGTGGTGTGATTTGAATAAAAACCAGAAAGGCTTTTTTGCTTGTCTGCTGCTATGCCATATGAAAAGCCTTACCCCCAAATCTTCCTTCTGTCTGCAAATCTTCATCCTTCTTGACTAGGACTTCTTAGTATAGACCTGACTTAGGGACTCCTTGAGGGTGACTACCCTGAAATCCTCTCATCTTCTTCTGAGGAGTCAACTGTTGTTCTAGTGTTTTGGGATTTGATTCAACTACCTTAAAACCGCCACTTTGCTAATATACAAAATTCTATTAGTAGCCAGAGACTTATTTCTAAATACGTGTAAAACATCAAGGCAATTATGATTGTAAAATCCTCTTTGGGGCCTCCATGGCAGTGGCCAAGATGAGAGAGGAATAGACAGAGGGCATGGTGCCCCTACAGCCAGGAGCCACCTGGGACAGGGGTGCGTTTGGACCATAGGTGAGTGAGTTAGCTTGTTGCAAGGAGCAAGGAGATGGAAAAGAGCAAAGCGGAGGAGAAGTCAGTTTTAGCCAGGAGGGCTAAAGGAGGGCAACTTCTGAAGGATGCAGGGACCCACGCTTGTGGCCCATCTATCTGTCTCTTACGGGAACTGAGGATGTGGCCATCAGATGAACCCTGCTCCCACGGGAGCAGCTGGGCGTTTTTTCCATCTTGGATACCTCCTCTTTCTTTGATCGCTTTCTCCAGAATGGCATCTCAGGGGCCTGGGCCTCCAGAGCAGTTGGTGGCAGCTTATCTGGGGCAGCACCTACCGTTCTATGTTCTCTTCTCAAGCCCAGGAGCAGAGCCGTGGCAGACATCTCAGGAGAAGTCACTCTGCTTTTGTCCCTGCCCTTGGGGACGCAGCTGCCCGGCCTGGCCTTTTTCTTGGCCAGGCAGTAAGTATTTAAGAGGCCTCTGAGGAGGAGAGGGGACTTGCCAGCTCTCTGTGTGGCCCAGTAAGAGTAGAGGGGGACTCAGGTTGGTCACGTCAGCAGTACCGATGCACAAAACTAGAAGGCAGAGGTGATGAGTTTTCAGTGAGACCTGTGGCACGGCGGCCCAGAGTGGCTGAGGTAGGTGTCCCTGGCTCCAGGTGCCCATGGTCATTCTTAGGTGGGAGGCTACATGTTTGAGCTTCCCTTAGAGACCTGGAACCTGGAGTGGTCAGGCGGGATAGCTGAAGGTGCCAGGTGTGGTATCCGTTTTATGGCAAGGTGGGGCAGCCCAGCAGCTGTGAGGGCCTTTCCAGCTATGGGCTGCTTCTCTCTGCCTCTTCCAACCACCCTCCTCATTGGCCCACTGTGTTCCTTTTTCACCTGGGCCCACACCTGCCAGGCAGTCACCAGCTGCCAGAGACCTCTGTGCTTCAAGGTGATTCCAACCTCTCTGCTCTATTCTGATGTCACAGACCTCACGTGTCACCTTCAAGGGGCCTCCAGTTGAGCTGAAATGAAGGGGCACCTTGGTGCTCACGAACATACCCCGCACTGTGCCCTGGAGGCTGGGGCGCTGCACTGTGCCCACCCTGACAAGTTTCCTTCCCACCGTCACGGATCCTCCCTGGTAGCACTGTCTGAAAATAATCATCGGAGTGCGGAGGGCACATCCGTGGATGCCTTGCAGGTGTCAGGGACCTGGCGAGCTGGGGCCCTGCAGGGCTGAAGAGCTGGGTATTCCAGTGCGAAGGCAGTGAAGGCAGCGACTGGCCTGGTGGGGGCAGCTCAGGTGTTTCTCACCAGTGCTGCTGTGGCCTGTGACCGGCAGGCGAGGCTTCAGGGAAGTCCTGGAGCAGAGGTCAGGATCAGCTTGGAGAGAGCTGCCTGCCTGTTGAGCACCCTGAAAGCTCTGCTGCTTCCATTCCCTGATTAAAAAGCCATTTTAATTTCCATGGGATGTTCTACCACTCAACGGAACAGGGCACCTGGTTTCAAAGGGCTGGGCTTCCACCCCACTGGACACCTCCACAAAGTTACTCAGACGTGGTCCACACTTCTGTCGCGGTGTCTGGCTCGCAGAAGAGGAGTGTGTTCCATATCCTCTGGGGCGTTTCTGGGCACGGCCCACTCCATCACACAGCTCTGGTTGGACTTGCAGAGACGCCCGAGTCTTCCGCTGTGCTCACCGTCCATAAAGGGACGCAGTGGGGCTTCCCTCTCCCAGGAGTTTGCCAACAGGGCCAGGCACGGTGCTGCATGTGGTGAGTTTTAGACTTGTTTCCATCTGAATAATTTGCAGCCATATAAACACTTTAATGAGATTTTCTTGTAAAATTGTGTATATCAACTTAGCAAAAATCAATTTCCCCTTTACCCATTCCTGTCCTGAGATGAAACCCTGCCACAGAAAGTCAGTCCCTGACTGTCCATGCAGGCGGAGAAGGGGCGAGGGAGCATCCAGGGTGGGGCTTGCATTCTTAGCCAGCCTTCTGCATCTGAAGTTTCAGTAGAAATTGTATCTTAATAATAATAACTTTTGACATGTACCCAAAGTTATGAGCAACACATTTATTTTAAATTTTCATTTCTATAGTGGTGATTCATGAAATATTTAAGCAGATCTATAACATGGGAATCATAGGAATAACAGCCCTTTTTACTCTTTCAGCTTTGCCGTAAGCACATTAGTAGGTCATGGTAACTACCTTTGGTCTCTAAAGCTTCCTGTGCACCCAGTCATTTCATTAGTACAGCAAATGAGCTTTAGTTTCTGTAGCAATCAACTTATTTGACCCAGGAATCCATATCATGGCTCAGTGGTACCTAAATATTAAATCACCTCTGATGTTTCCTGCCAGGGAAGACTTCCGATGCCTAAGTTTTGGTTCCATTTGCTGTTGTATCCTAAGTTGAAGGTTCCAGAAGTTTTTGGAGTTGTCAGCAATGTTAATGATGAAGAACACGTTTTTATTTATGTATTTTTTTCTGAATCAGACACCTTAGAATGAAATATAAAAGTTACAAATTTACACATAGAAATATAGGAAACAGAATGTTCCCCTATGCCACCTGCCTCATCCCTGCCTCTCCCTCTCTGACCTGGACTGCTGTGGCAGTTCAGGGGTTCTACTCTAGCTGGTGATTCTGATGGGAGCCACCCCCAGGGTTGCCATAGCTGCCATTCACAGCGTCCCTTTGCAGTCCTTGGGATTCTTGGGCAAAAAAGTCCATCACCCCTGGGCTCCCAGGATGCCGACTTCTGTCATGCAGTGACGTGGCACTTACAGATCTAGGGGCCACCCCATTCCAGTTCATTCTCCAAGGAGTCCCCATCAGATGTTATTTTGCTATATTCTCTCCTTCCTGATATATACACGTATGTTTACCCAGGGCTCTAAGTCATTCACCTTAGACCTTCTGTAGAGGGGCAATATGCTGTGGGCTGAATGGTGTCCCCCAAATCCCCTATTTTATTTATTTTTCACATGGCCTTCGTTGCTCTGACACTTTGTCATGTATGTGATACTGGGGTTCAAACCCACATATTTGCACATGCCAGGAAAGCACTGTACTGCTGAGCTCCCTCTCTCTCTCCATGCACATGCCCAGGAAAATCCACAGTGACAAACCCAGAGGGGCCCCCACCAGCTCCTGCCATGCTGCTCCATGGAGCAGGCCTGGCAGAAAATAAATCTCTGTGGGTCAAGCAAACAATAGCTGATGTTTGTTATGGCAGCCACCATTCACACGAAATCCTGTCGTTCAGTCAGCGAGAAGGACTGTACGCACTCACGAGGTCATTTATTCCCATAATTAGATTTAGGAATCAGCAATAATGTAGAAATACAGTTTCTGAATTCTCTATTCTTCTTCTTTGCTGCAGATTAGTTTGACCTTTAGACATAGCAGGCTCGCAGACTGCTCAGAATCCCACAGTCCATGATGAAACTGGGAAAATAATTCAAAGGATTTGTTTTTCTAACCTTGGCTCTATTCATCTGATTACATTGTAACTAATATTTGCTGCAATCCCTGTGGGCAACAATTGTTCATAAACTACAAAGAAATTGCACAGCCACGGAAGAAATCATCTTGTTAAATGGGCCACGTCTTCCCCCAGGCAAGAGGACCTGCAAAATACTTTGCTGTCATTAGAAAAAGAAGAAGAAAGAGTGCAGGGGACCTGCAGATGGTGGAGACACAGTCATCCGCGTGAGATTCGCTTCTGCAGAAGGGTTGCTTTAATAAGGCGCGTGATGGTGTGACACTTTGTCCTACTTGAGACCTTTTCTCAGAATGTGTCAATTAACAAGTGCCATCAACCAGGACACACAAAATCAACTGCGAAGGTAGAAACTTGGAAATCACTGAGATTCATGATTGGGATGTGTTATTCTCAGAAAAATCCCCTTCTCTGGGTTGTGAGCCCCTACTCTGTGGATGGGCTGCAGATGGGTGCTGTCTGAAGTCGTCTTTTTGTGCGATAAGGGGAGTGCAGTCTCCTCTGGAATTTGGGGAAGGGAGAGTCATCATGCAACTGTGAGCCTCCAGCCAGACCTGTGGGGTCTCTACCCTATGGCGTCCAGTGGCGGGGTGGTGGCAGACAAGGCCCTGCCACTCACAGGGGATTGCTGTCTGTCGTGCATGCAAGGAGGAGCAGTGTGTGAAGCCTGCAGAGCCCCTCCGGTCAGCGGTCCCCACTTCTACTGCTCCTGTCGGCCTCCATCAGTGCCACCATTGGTCACAGGTGCCCTGTGGGTTCTGGGTGACTTAAAGAAGATGGATCCGTTTCAGAACACTTTGATTTTGCCTTTTGGGACTCCATAGGAACTGGGAAAATTGTCAAAAATTTCATCTTTGTTTGGCTCAAAAAAGAACATTTTGAGTGATGAAAGAGAAGACCCCTCCAGTGCCCTCGAATAGCATCAGGATATCTGGCTCGTGCCTGCAACCTCACTCCTGACCGCGAGATGTCTGCCCTGGGTGTTTCAGTATCCTGCAGTTCTCCTATGTGTGCTACGAGAACACAGGGTGAGGCCAGGTGTTCCTGTGTGGATGCAGTTGATCAGGTTCCACCTCTATACTGGCATCAGGTGCTCTGAGCACACGGGGTGAGGCCAGGTGTTCCTGTGTGGACCCAGTTGCTCAGGTTCCACCTCTAGACTGGCCAGGAAAATATCATTGCCTGGATGATCAATAACATTAGGGCTGTATTGATCCATTCGGGCTGCTATCATAAAATACCATAGACTGGGTGGCTTATGAACATCAGAAATCAATTTCTCACAGTCCATGAGGCTGGAAGTCCAAGGTTGTGGCCCCAGAAAATTTAGTGTCTGGTGCTGGCCACTTCCTAGTGGGTGGTCATCTCCTCACTCTACCCTTGTGTGGCGGAAGGGGCTCCCTAGGGCCCATTTATAAGGGCACTGATGCTACTGATGAGGAGTCTGTCCTCTTGACCCTCCTCAAGATCCCACCCTCCAATGTCACCTGGGAGTTGGGGTGATTCTAACTTGTGAATTTCAGGGCGGGGACACAAACATTCAGAACAATCACGGCAAGGGGTAAAGTGAGCTAAACCATCTTCAGACAAAAGAGCGTGCAGACTGTCCTTGATGAAGGAACACAGGGGGCTAAGGGGAAATAGGTGGCGGGTTCAGCCTCAACACACACGCAC
>PVKS010030611.1:0-24226 GCA_004027875.1 Aplodontia rufa
CATTCTCTTCAACACTTGTTATCTTTTGTCCTTTTGATCATAGTGATTCCTTTTTTTTTCTTTTAAGAGAAAGGAACAGCGAGAGAGAGAGAGAATGAATCCGTTTTATTTAGTTTTCCATGTGGCTTTTGTTGCTCCAACACTCAGTTGTGTACGCGGTGCTGGGGTTTGAACCTGGGTCCTCGTGCTTGCCAGGCAAGCGCTGAAACCACTGAGCCACCACTCCAGCCCCAATCGCAGTGATTCTAACAGGTATAAGGTTTTCATTTGGAAACTCTGAAGATTTATAATATAGAACATTTGTTTTCATGTTATCTGTTGACTGTTACTATGATTTCTTTTGAGAAATGCCCAATGTGTAATTGTGGGGTTTTTGGGGGGGGTATTGGGAATTGAATCCAGGGCACTTAACCGCTGAGCCACATCCCAGCCTGTTTTCTTTTTCTTTTTTTTTTTTTTTTTTTTAAACAAGGGTATCTTTAAGTTGCTGAGGCTGGCTTTGAGCTTGTGATCCTCCTGCCTTAGCCTCCCAAGTAATTGGGATTACAGGGGTGTGCCACCACACCTGGCCCTTGTAGGTATGTATATGTATGTGTGTATATATGTATATGTATTTTTTTTGTGAGAGAGAGAGAGAGGGACAGTGAGCGAGAGAGAAAGAATCAATTCCATTTAGTTTTTCCTGTGGCTTTTGTTGCACTGAGACTTCACTGTATATGTAGTGCTGGGGTTTGAACTCGCGTCCCTGAATATGCCAGGCAAGCACTGTAACCACTGAACTACCCTTCCAGCCCCCTTGTGTATTTTTGATACTAGCCTCTTACTGGATGAATGGTTTGCAAATATTTTATTGAACTGTTGATTTGTTTTACTCTTTTAATTCTTTTTTTGTTGTTGTGCAGAAATTTTTTGATTTGAGGTAGGGCTGTTTGTCTGTTTTTCCTTTTGTTGCATGTTCTTTTGGGGCCATATCCAAAAAAAACAAAACAAAAAAAACAATAACAATCATTGCCCACATCAATATTGTGGTGATTTTCCCTGTTTTCTCTAGTAATATAGTTTCAGGTGTGACATTTAAGTCTTTATTTTGAATTTTGAATTGCTTTTTATCTGTGGGATGTAATAAAGGTCCAAGTTCATTAGTCTGCATTTGGCTATCCACTTTTTTCAATATCATTTGTTAGAATGTTCTTTCACCCATTGGGTGTTCTTGGCACCATTGTCAAACATCAGTTGACTAGTTCTGTTCTGTTGGGGTGTGTGTGTGTGTGTGTGTGTGTGTGTGTGTGTGTGTGTGTGTGTGTGACAGTACTATGTTGGGTTGTTTCTGTGGTGTTTCTTCCACCCCCCACCCAGTACTGGTGATTGAACCCAGGGCCTATGCATATATAAGACAAGCACTTGACCACCAGCCCTTTTTATTTTGAAACAGGGTTTTACTAAGTTGCCTAGGCTGTTCTCCTACTTGGAATCCTCCTATCTATCTCAGCCTCCTAAGTAGCTGGGACAGCAGACATGAGCTGCTGTACCCAACAGTACCATACTGGTCTGCTTACTGTAGCTTTGTAATAAATTTTGAAATACAGTAAGGTGATGCTTCCAGCTTTGTCCTTTTTGCTCAAGACCACCTTGGCTATTAAGGGTCTTATTTCATATGCATTTTAGGATTGGTTTTTCTGTTTCTGTGAAAAATAATATTAGAATGTTGATAAGGATTACATTGAATCTTGAGTGGTATGGACTTTTAACAATAGTAATTCTGTGAATCTATGAACATGGATTGTCTTTCCATTTTTTGTGCCTTCCAGTTAATAATGTTTTATGGGTTTTAGTGCATAAATCATTCATATCCTTAATTCAATTTACTCCTAATACTTTCATTTCTTTGATGCTGTTGTAAATGGAATTGTTTTCTTGATTTCTTTTTGGATCATTCTTCATTAGCGTATAGAAACACAACTGATTTTTTTATGTTGATTTTATATCCCACAACTTTATCAATTGGTTTTTCAGTTCTAAAAGCTTTATAGTAGAGTCCTCAGGGTTTTTTTTTATGTAAGAGCATGTCACCTTGTAAACACCCTCAGTTTTACTTCTTCCTTTCCAATTTAGCTGCCTTTTATTTCTTTTTCTTCCTGACTTGCTGTGTTTAGGACCCCTGGCATTATGATGAACAGAAACGTCAAGGGTGGGCTTTCTTGGGCTGGAGCGGTGGTTTTTTGAAACAGGAACTCACTGAGCTGCCCAGGCTGATCTTTAACTTGCAGTTTTCCTGCCTCAGCCTCTCATGTCACTGGAATTACAGGCATGTGCCACCATGTTCAGCGGTGTCTACGCATGTTGAGAAGTAGGCGCCTTTGGGTTGGAGAGGTGGCTCCGTGGTAGAGTACTTGCCTGCATTGCACAAGGCCCTGGATTCAGTCCCCAGCACCGCCTATACAACTAAGTGGAAGAAAAACAAAAGCTAATGAAAAGATAAAAATTAGCTCTCTCTTAAAAAAAAAAAAAAAAGAAGAAGAAGTAGGTGCCTTTCATTATTTGTACCCTGATTTTGGCAGAGAAACCCTTTACGCTGATCAGGCCATCCACAGGTTCTGAGCATGCTATCTGGTAATGTCTGCAGATACTTGCTGTTGGAGTCTTCGTGAGGGTCAGTGGTGGGTGGGCCTGGTGCTTAGATCCATAAGGACTGACTTGATTCCTGGTTCTGTAAGTTGATCCTGATACTCAGGTCTACTGGGTTTGGTCTGGAGCTTGGGCACATGGAAACTCTGGATCCTGGAACCACAGGGACCAGCCTGGTGCTGGCTTCCACAGGGGTGGGCTTCGGAACTCATAACATGGTGGTGTGTTTGGAACCTGGGTACATGTGGGCAGGTCTAAAGTTTGTGTCTGTAGGAGCCCTGGAACCTGGGTCTTTGTGGGCCAGCTTGGAGACTGGTGCTAGAGGGACTGGTTTGGTCTGAGATAGGCTTGGAGCTTGGGATGACAGGGGTACTGGCCTGTTGTATGGGTCTGCAGAGATTGACCTGTCATTTGGACTGAACCAGAGACTGGATCTTTGTGAGTCAGCCTGGAATCAGGGGACGCAGGAGTT
The DNA here is from genome assembly GCA_004027875.1 of Aplodontia rufa. Taxonomy (NCBI): domain Eukaryota; kingdom Metazoa; phylum Chordata; class Mammalia; order Rodentia; family Aplodontiidae; genus Aplodontia; species Aplodontia rufa. The sequence continues at coordinate 3,098 of PVKS010030611.1, forward strand.
AGCCTGGCAATGACAGCTCAGAGCTTTGTGCAAACTTGGTGCTGTGATTGACTAGGGCAGGCCTGTTGTTAATGTCTGCAGCAAAGTTACATACTCATTTTGCTTCTCCAGCATTATCTCTGTCCTATTTCACTGCCTGAGCTTTGCAGAAAGGTAACATGGGTAATAAAAAACTGTCCTTCCTACCCTCTGCAGTGTATCATTTTTTCTTGTTTCTCCACCCCACCCAGGTACTGTGATCTTTAATCTTGATTGCCTAGTAATTGTGAACATTTTTTCAGAAATGTATAGTTATTCAAATTGGCATTTCTTTTCTTTATTTTTAAAGAGAGTGAGAGTGAGAGAATTAACTTTATTTAGTTTTTCATCTGGTTTTCGTTGCTCCAACGCTTAGTTGTGTACGTGGTGCTACAGTTTGAAGCCGGATCCTCAATGCATGCCAGGCAAGCGCTCCAACCGCTGAGCCACAGCTCTAAACCCCAAACTGGTATTTCTGTAAAGGAGCAAATGCTGAAAACTCCTATTCTGCAAATCATTTTTATTGTATGTTTTAAGGTTTTATTTTAGCTATCATGACTTTCACTTGTAGGTATTCTCACATTTTTTTTCTGATAAGTTGTTTTATTTTATCAGTGCCACGTCTGTATTAGTCTCATCAAGAATATAGTTAACTATTTGTTTCTGTTCTGTCTTCTTTTACCATGAATAATCAGATTGAACACTTTATAGCTACCAAGTGTGATACATTGCCATATAATTTTATTTTAAGCTCTTTTCGTTACTTAATTTGAATGTTATTTCACAGTAATATTGATTACCTACTGTGTGCCACATACTTGACAGTTTTCTCCTGTTAACTCCCTACTGTCTTCTTTTCTTATCCATTTTTTAAAAATTCAATTTAATTTACCCATTTTAATTGAAGTTTCATTCTTCTCAAATAATAAAAACATAAGTGATTGTTCTCCTATTCTCTTTCAGTCCTGGAATCAACATGTGAGACCAAGAAATTATTTCTGAAGAAAGACATTTATGAAATAGAGTCAGCCCAGTGGGAGATAATGGGAAGATTTACAGGACATGACCTTCAGTGCTCCAGTTTCAGAGATGACTGGGAATGTAATGGCCAGTTGGAAAAACAACATGGCTCTCAGGACAGGCGCTTCAGTGAACTGATAATGAGTCATCAAGACACGCCCGCTTTCAGTCAGCATCCATCCTTTACATTACAGCAGTTTATTAATAATAAAGAAAAACACTGTGCAACAAAAGAATATAGGAAAAACTTTAAACATGACTCACAATTTACTACACATCAAGTAATTCATAGCACTGAGAAACCCTATGAATGTAAGGAATGTGGAAAGGCCTTCAGACATCCCTCAAGACTCGCTCATCATCAGAAAATTCACACTGGCAAGAAGCCCTTTGAATGTAAGGAATGTGGGAAAACATTTATTTGTGGCTCAGACCTTACTAGACATCACAGAATTCACACTGGTGAGAAACCCTATGAATGTAAGGAATGTGGAAAGGCTTTTAGTAGTGGCTCAAACTTCACTCGCCATCAGAGAATTCACACTGGTGAGAAGCCTTATGAATGCAAAGAATGTGGGAAGGCCTTCAGTAGTGGCTCAAACTTCACTCAGCATCAGAGAATTCACACTGGAGAGAAACCCTATGAATGTAAGGAGTGTGGCAATGCCTTTAGTCAGAGTTCGCAACTTATTAAACATCAAAGAATCCATACAGGTGAGAAACCCTATGAATGTAAGGAATGTGAAAAGGCTTTTCGTTCTGGTTCTGACCTTACTAGACATCAGAGAATTCACACTGGGGAGAAACCCTACGAATGTAAGATCTGTGGGAAAGCCTACTCTCAGAGTTCACAGCTTATTAGTCATCACAGAATTCACGCTAGTGAGAAATCCTGTGAATACAAGGACTGTAGAAAGAACTTTAATTATGGATCACAACTTATTCAGCATCAAAATTTGTACTGGTGATAAACGAGAACATATAAATTGTGTTGGAAGGCCTTTGATTATTCAGGATCAGAGAATTTATCTTGCTGATAATCCCTCTAGATGTAAGAATGTAGAAGCATTTTATTTATTAACTGTAGTCTATTCAGTTGAAGAAAACATTGTGCTGGAGATACACTATACAAATAGAATATATTTTTGAAGACTTTTAATAAAATTTCATTTTTCTTTTGAACTCAGATTGTTCAGTCTAGCAAGTATTGAAAAAAGCAACACTTGACCTTTCTGATCTTGTTTGTACATCAGAGAATTCATGCACACATATAATCCCATGATTTTCATCATCTTTTCCGCCTAATTTTTCTATAATTATTACATTTTTAACATTTTAATCTATCTTAAATTTATATAACAATGAAATTTATCTTTTTACATCATGGTTTGTAAAATGCCTATAAAGAAAATCCCTGATAACTGAAAGAAGTAAGAAGTGACCTTTTTATTTTTGAAGATGACTTTTTTTTTTCTTTCATTTTTAACAATATTGGGAATTAAACCCAGGGGTGCTCTATCACTAAACTACATCTCCATCCCCTTCTTTTTTTTTTTTTTTTTTTTAAGAAAGCGAGAGAGAGTGTGTGATAGAAAGAATCAGTTTTATGTATTTTTTTCATCTGGCCTTTGTTTCTCTGGTACTTAGCTGCGTATGTGGTGCTGGGATTTGAACCCAGGTCCTTGCACATGCCAGACAAGTGCTCCAGTCACTGAGCCACCACTTCAGTCCCCCTTTCTTTTTTATTTTGAGACAAGTTCTTGCTAAGTTACTGAGGCTGGCCTCAAACTTGAGACCCTCCTGCTGCAGCTCCTCAAATTGTTGGGATTTACAAGCATGTGCAGCCATGTCTGGCTGGCTTATTACTTTTTGCTCTTTACAAAATTAAGGAATTTATTTTTTAAGAGAGAAAGGGAGGTGCTGGAGTGGTGGCTTCGCAGCTGCGGTGCTTGCCTGGCATGCACAAGGACGCAGGTTCAAACCCCAGCACCACATATACAACAAAGTATCAAAGGAAGGAAGGCCACGTGAAAAAACTAAAATTGATTCTCTCTTTCTCTCCCTCTCACTCTTTCTGTCCCTCTTTCCAAAAAACCAAGAAAGAGAGAGGGAAACTGAGAATCAGTTTTATTTAGTTTTTCATTTTCTTTGCTTCAGCACTTGTTGTGCATGTGGTGCTGGGGTTTGAACCTGGGTCCTCGAGCATGCTAGGCAAACACGATACTTGAGCTGAGCCACCGCTTAAGCTCAAGGTTTTCTAAATTTTTGTAAAAATATTCATGTACAGGGGCTGGAGCAGTGGCTCGGCGGTTGCAGTGCTTGCCTTGCATGCATGAATACGTAAGTTCAAACTCCAGCACCACGTAAACAATGTGTCAGAGGAATGAAAGTCACATGAAAAACTAAATAAAAATTGCTTCTCTTTCTCTCTCTGATTGTCCCCTCTTTCTTTAAAAAAAAAAAAATTTCATGAACAACTTTCCACTGAATAAATAGGGATTTTTTTCATATTTTCACGATGTTTCATTGTGCTACTATAATATTTTATTAAATCCCTAATTAAAGGACACTTTAGTTTCCTCCAGATATTTTGCCGTGATACATGCCAGAATGAGTGTCCCTTGTAGAAATTCCCTCAAGCCATATTTTTATGCTGTCTTTTTTTTTAATAATTTTTTTTAATTTAGTTTTTCACGTGGCCCTCATTTCTCTGAGACTTCATTGTGTACGTGGTGCTGGGGTTTGAACTCATATACTTGTGCATGCCAGGCAAGTGCTGTAACCACTGAGCCACCGCTCCAGCCCCTGTGTCTTTTATTTTATTTATTTTTATTTTTTTATTTTTATTTTTTTTTTCAGGACTGAGGATCGAACTCAGGACCTTGTGCATGCTAGGCAAGCGCTCTACCACTGAGTTAAATCCCTAACCCCTTTATTTTAATTTTTAGAGAGAAAGAAAGAGAGAGAGAGAGACAATCAAATTTTTTTTTTTTAAGAGAGAGAAGGACAGTGAAAGAGAGAGATAATCAGTTTTTATTGAGTTTTTCACATGGCTTTCCTTGCTCTGACACTTAGTTGTATACGTGGTGCTGGGGTTTGAACCCGTGTACTTGCTCATGCATGGCAAGTGCCGTAACCACCAAGCCACCACTCCAGCCCCCGGTGTGTCTTTTATTTTAATGTAGAAATAAGTCACAAATGTTTTCCTCATAAAAATATATATAAACATTACAAATAAGGGAAACATACCCACTGACTGCTATCCTTCCATTCATTTCCTTTCTAAAGAATAGTCATCATCAGCCAGGTGTGGTGGTGCATACCTGTAATCCCAGTGACTAAGGAGGTGGAGGCAAGAGGTTCGAAAGTTCAAAGCCAGCCTCAGCAACTGAGGCTGTCTCAAAATAAAATATAAAAAGGGCTGGGGATGTGGCTCAGTGGTTAAGCACCCCTGGGCTTAACCTGGTACAGAAAAGAAAGAAAAGAAAAAAAAGAATAGTCATTATCAATTTAATACTTTCCTGATAATTTTTCCTGATAATTTTTAATAATTTCCTGATAATTTTTCTATTTGAGAGACAAGGTGTCACTATGTTGTCCAAACTGGTCTCATTCCTGGACTCAAATGACTCCTGCTGTAGTTTCCCAAGTTGGTACAACTACAGATAAGTGCCACTATGCCTGGCCCTGTTTTGATAGAAGTGTTTCTCAGTGGAAATTATAGAGATATTCAAATACCTACCTCATAATATTTTGTAAGGATTAAAGGTGCTTAGAATTGTGCCTGCCATGTAGTAAATACTTATTTGCTATACGTTAGTCATGTCTATATTCATTGTTGTCATTAGTGTTATTTGTCAAAACGCATTAACTTTTTGCAGACCTTACTATTAAGCAGTGTATTCAATTAAAGAAATACCATGTAAGGGTAATAGATGAAGAAATTTTTCTATTATCACCTATTTCCTATTGAACATGAAATAATCCTAGGTGTTGATGGAGAAAAGTGAGTAATATGTGGGAAGAACTTAGGCTGATATCCATTTTACTACATCATATAATACCTGGCATAAAAAGAAACTATAGGTAAAACAGTGATTGGTGATGCTGATGAAGAAAAAAGAAAAAACAAGCAGTCTTGTTTCAAAAGTGGATATATATATATAGAGAGAAACTTTACAGTTACAGACATTGTTATTCTGAATATGATGCTTTTTCAGATATGTTTAAAAACCAAAGACAAAATTAATTTTAGGAAAATGTAAATATAAACACAAGGAAAGGGATAAATTAGTGTGATATCAACTAGCTAGTTTTTTTTTTTTTTTAAAGAGGGACAGTGAGAGAGTAAGACAGAATCAGTTTTACTTAGTTTTTCATGTTGCTTTTGTTGCTCTAACACTTCGTTGTGTATGTGGCGCTGTGGTTCGAACCTGATGAGGTCCTTGCACATACCAGGCAAGTGCTGTACGACTGAGCCACAGCTGCAGCCCCATGTTAATTTTTTTTAATTAAGAAATTTATTTGTTGAACAATCAAACATGCTTCTAACAAAACCATATATATATATAATATAAATTCTGAAAATTAGATTTACCCCCAAGAGCCCCCCCCACCATGTTAATGTTTTGAGATGCGTCTTTCTTGTGCCTCAGTTGTCATGCTTAGCAAAAACAGTTGTCTAGTTTGTCAGACACATGGCTATTCTGGGGTTGGAAAATCCATGTGTTGTTAACATAGGTTCATCCTCTCATGTCCTATCATCCCCCATTTTTCTTAGAGCCTGTGTAAGCAGATTTTTTTTGTTTTGTTTTTGTTGTACTAGGGATTGAACCCCAAGCCTCAGGCATGCTTAGCAATAAGAGAGGTTTTTTTTGGACATTGAATTACTTAATTTGTACAGATAAAAAGAGGTAAAATATTTTATGTTTGAGAAAAGCAGAGTGAATAAGCACTACCTGCAAATGGGAGAATCAGTACAGATGATTCTGTTCTAATGTTTCACATTATTATCAAAAAGAAAACTGATTAAAAAGTAAAAATTGTCAAATGCATTTTTATTGTTTTATGTGCATATTTGGAGCCTCAGTTATTAGTGCATTTGAACTAAACCAGTGAATCAGTGCCATTAAATGAAAAGAATAAAAAATAATCTCTGCCCAGTCCATTCCTCTCTCTCTTCCCACATCTGTTCGCTTTGAATAATATCTAAAGCTTTTACTTGCTGTGTTTCTTCATGCTCAAGCATTAATGGACACATAAGTCATTGTACTTTTATGAAGAAATGGATGATACTTTATACATTTCTCTGAGATTTGCACATTCAACTGTATATCTTTCATTTCCCTTCAAGTCAATAGGTTTAACTTTTTTTGAGAAAAGGACAATGAGAGAGAAAGAGGGAATCGATTTTATTTAGTTTTTCATCTGGTTTTCATTGCTCCAACACTTCGTTGTGTACATGTGCTGGGGTTCAAACCCAGGTCCTAGTACATACCGGGCAAGTGCTGTAACCACTGAGCCACCACTCCAGTCCATTAATTTAGTCTTTTTTTTTTTTTTTAAGAGAGATAGGGACAGTGAGAGAGAATCAATTTTATTTAGTTTTTCATGTAGCTTTTGTTGCTCCAACACTTCATTGTGTACATGGTGCTGGGGTTTGAACCTGCGACCTCACGCATGCCAGGCAAGCTTCGTAACTGTAACCCTTGAGCCACTGCTCCAGCCCCTAACTTAGTCATTTTAATAGTTACAGTATTCAAACATTTTCCCAATTGTGTTTTTTCTGGTTGCCTCCTGTTCTTTGTCATTTAAAAGTAATGAAAAAAAAAAAAAAGTAATGCTTCAGAGATGGGAAAATGGCTCAGTAGTAGAGTGCTTGCCTAGCAACGTGCCCTGAGCCCTGGGTTCAGTCCCTAGCACTGGAAAAACACACACACGCATGCTCACACAACAAAATTATGCTACAATAAACTTTTTTCTCATTCTTACATATTTTACCTATTTTCTTTCTGTAAAATAGGTTTCCCAAGCCATCTCCAATGTTTTCTGTGTGTGTGTGTGTGTGTGTGTGTGTGTGTGTGTGTGTGTGTGTTTCTGGGAATTCCACCCAGCGTCTTGTGGATACCCAACAAGACCTCTTCTATTGAGCAACCTTTCCAGCCCCATTTCCAGAATTTTCTGTTTCTTAAGAAAGTTTTAGTTGTAGGAAATTTCAGACAGCCAGGGAATAAAGGAACAAAGTGCAGTTTTCTGTGAGTGTGTATACAGACATAGATTTAACATTTTAATCTATGTGAATTGATTATGGCTCAGTACGATACAGAATGTTAGTATTTTTCCATCCAGAAATAAGGTGAATTATGCTAGAACCAATTATTAAAGTATTCATTTTTCTCCTACTAAATTGAAATACTGTCATGTATTAAATGTCCTCGCATCTATTTCTTTTTCTTTTTCTTTTTTTTTTTTAAAGAGAGAGGGACAGTGAGAGACAGAGAAAGAGAGAAACAACTTTATTTAGTTTTTCACATGGACTTCGTTGTTCCAATATTTAGTTGTGTACATGGTGCTGGGGTTTGAACCCGGGTCCTCGTGCTTGCCAGAAACCGCTGAGCCACCGCTCCAGCCACTCGCATCTATTTCTGACCTCTGCATTCCAGTAATATTTGGCTTAAAATTTTCAGTTACCTTTTTATTCCTTGGAAATAAATAATATGTATATTATTATAACTAAATGAGATATAGTTTATTATTTGGAAATAAAGACATGTTTCTCCATAAAAATTTAAGTTGTTTTATCTAGTTCCAATAAAAAACTCATTGGGGTTATACTTTGAATTTTATTCCATTTAAATACAGAGAACCCCAAATGAGTGCAGAGTTGACAATGAATGAATATTCATCAGGACATATGCTGTGAAATTTGACTACTCATTCTTACCCTCTTATGTAATGTAATGCTGCACAATACCTAAAATAAGCTAGTAATGTCTGAAATTTTAATATATTTATCAGGTATTGGTTATAAGATGGTAAAATCTCTCAGGTTTTAGTCATAAATCTGCAAATAAAGATGATACACCATCTCACAATATTTACATCTGTTTTTTGTCTTTTTTTGCATGTTGAAGACCTGATGACGGTGGATGTTGGACAGGACTTTTTCTTTTTACCATCTTTCCTTCATTTTTATGGAGAGAAGGGTCAGGTTTTTAGGATTGTTTCTGCATCTTATTTTTGTCCCTACTCTTGTTTGCATGTCATAAGAGAAATGATTTATTGCTTTGTGAAACTTCTTAAAATATACATTATTTCCCTATATTGGACGCTTAATTTCTCATGGTTCCTAGGACAGACTGCGATCCTCTGTGCCTACTCTGCTAGCCCTGCACTCTCCATGTGTGCCTCCCAGTATGTAGAGTTTCAGTGCAGCTTCAGATGTAAGTTTTTTTTTTTTTTAAGAGAGAGGGAGAGTGGGAGAGGGAGAGAGAGAAAGACAGAATCAATTTTATTTAGTTTTTCATGTGGCTTTCATTGCTCCAAGACTTTGTTGGGTACGTGGTGCTGGGGTTTGAACTCGCGTGTGTGCATATGCCAGGCAAGCACCGTAACCGCTGAGCCACCGCTCCAGCCCCTCAGATGTAAATTTTAACTTCAAATTCAAGGCTGCCTCTTTCAAAAGCATTGCCAACAAAAATGCTGTATTTCTCAGTCTAGAAATCAGGAGTAAAGAGGTATGACTGATTTTCACAAACACAAATTTCTATTCAAGCCCTCTTTGTCTTATTTCTAATTTTAATGAAAACACACCGGTTACAAACTACGTTCTGGGCTGGAGCGGTGGCTCAGCGTTAGAGCGCTTCCTGGTACATGTGAGGACTCAGGCTCAAACCCCAGCCCCACATACACAACTAAGTGTCGGAAAAACAAAAACCAGATGAATAAATAAATAAAACTGACTCTTCTCTCTCTCTCTCACATTCTCTTTAAAGAAACCTATATGTTCTAATTTCTGTTAAGTTGAGATAAGGAACTCATCCAAAGAATGTTGGGTTGCTCATAGCAGATCTTAGCAGGCAAAGGTATAGAGCCAGGAACAACGTCCCAAATAATGACAACTTGTGTAGTGAGATCACCTCTGCTGTTATTGCTGTGCACAGAATCCCCAGTTTATCTGACTGACACCATAAGTGCTGGATTGTGAGTATTCCTGCTGGTGACAACTGGGCACCTGGGATCACCATCCACCAAGATGGTGGCTCCACAGTGCCTGTCCCTTTGTATCCTAGACTTCATCCCTACACATTAACTGCCGAGGAAGCTGGAATGCATTTTCTTTTTACCCAAAGAGAATCAAGCTCTGCTTCTCAAAGATGGGTATTTCCGGGGCTGGAGCGGTGGCTCGGTGGTTACAGCGCATGCCCAGCATGTGCGAGTACACGAGTTCAAACCCCAGCACCATGTACACAACTAAGTATCAGAGCAACGAAAGCCACGTGAAAAACTCAATAAAATTGATTCTTTCTCTCTTTATCTCTCTCTCCCTCTCCCACTGTCCTCCTTTCTTAAAAAAAAAAAATAGCATTCCAACAATGTGCATGATTCTTACCAAAACTGAAAATTAAAATCTCACCTAAAATACTGTAGCTGAAAAAATAATTCAGCTGGAACAAAATGGATAAAGTCTATACCTCTTATCAGAATCCTGTGTATATATGCTGTATCCTTCATCTAAGTTTTAAACCAATCTACATAAAGGAAAAGGGAAAGTAAAAAAGAAGAAATGTAGTAATCTTCACTATAAATATATATATATGTACACACACACACAGATGCCCCAGTCCTCCTATCTACAAATGATAGTTGTGACATGTTCCTCTTTTAATTAGCAGATTAGGAAGTTTTAACTAGATAAGGTAGGTAGGTAGGTAGAGGCCAGGGAAGAGGATAAGCACCTTGCAATGCAGAGAACAGCCCCTAAAACAGTGAGTTATCCAAAATATAAATGGTGCCAGGGTTAAGAAAAAGTGACCTAAAAGAGTTATTTGATAGTATTGTGAGCTCCATAGGAGGGACACTGGAGTTTTGGTCACAGAACTTGTCTATATGATAAAATGTGGAGGAGCCTGACGATGTAGCTCAGTGGTACCTGCCTAGCATGCCCAAGACCCTCAGTTTCTTCCCCAGCACCAAACATGTACATATGTGTAAGATTTGCTTTTCCAAGTAGAAAGATGTAAAGGTGTGGTGGTGCGCTTGTAATCCCAGGATTTAGGAGACTGAGGCAGGAAAATTGCAATGAGATCAGCAAGTTAGTGAGACCCTGTCTCCAAATTAAAAAAAAAAAAAAGTTGAGGAAGCAGCTCAGTGGTAAAGCACCCCTGGGTTTAATCCCCAGTGTACCAAATAAATTAAATTAAATAATTAAAAAATAAAAAGGGAGAGAGAAAGGAAACAGTGGAACAATTATCTGTGATTGAATGTGAAGTATCCCAATCACCAGCTGTGAGTATTCTACAGAAAATCTCAAACTCTCTGAAGATGAAAAATGCCATAAATGACTGTGAATGGACAGGATGCTATGTTAACTCAAAAATCAACGGCTGAAGTCTCCAACCACCTCAATCTGAAATTCCCCAAAACCAAAATGAAGAGCTTTCTGTCATCTCCCTCTCTCAGTCTAGCTTCTCGTGTTTACTTGAGTCATTTAGGATAGGATGGTGTTTGGCCTGGAATGGCACTTAGACTGAGGAAAGCCGTTGTTAACATAAGAAAAATAGCTCAGTCCTTCATGAAGCAGAAAATTTAGGTCGAATCATTTTTTCTGTGTATAAATATTATCACCAGTAGAGGAAAAATATAGGCATGAACACCTGATTTCCTGAATTTTCTCCATTTCTCTAATACAATGGAGAAAAACCTCAAATAAGGTGTGCTGGACTCATCTCCAAGGCCTACAGGAGAACATGTATCTATTCTCTACTTGCAAGAGACAAACCACATATTCTGAGTATAGCTGGGCTTTTCTAAAATTCTAGGAAGATTATCTTATGTGTTGCTTAATTATGCTTTGGCAGTGAATCACCCCTTTGGCTCTTTTACCAGCCCAAGAGCTGACTAAGGAATACATTTCAGGTATTTATTCTTGGAAAACAAATCTTTGTAATTGAGGGTAATTCCTGTACTTAAGAAATCTATTATGAGCCAGAGTAGAATTCAGAACCCAATAACAACTCAGTAGGAGATGAAATTACATTTTATTAACAGGGACTATGAACAAGGTCAAACATAAATCAGAACTTTTCCTTATGTTAGAACAAGATCACTTCCCTTTCATGGTAGACTCTGTATAAGTGTGAAATAAACATAACTACATACAGCATAAAGAAATATTATACATCCATTGAAGTGTTTATTAAGGAGCTGGAGTGGTGACTCAGCAGTTGGAGCAGTTGTCCCAGGTTCAAACCCCAGCACCACATACACAATTAAGTGTTGGAGAAACCAAGGCTGGATGAAAAATAAATAAAATTGAGTCTCTCTCTTTATTGAAAACAAAAAATCATTAAGGGTGTGCAAAAAATTAAACACCAATTATGTAATTTTATTTGATGTTCATAATATGATGCAAAGTGACATTAAACTGATAACTTGAGTAGATTTTATAATATATATAAAATAAATTCATGGGAATGAAGCAGGGGTCAAGCTGTTATAGTGCTTGCCTGGCATGTGCAAGGGCCTGGGTTCAAACCACAGCACCACATGCACAACCAAGTGTCAAGAAAAACAGAAACCAGATGGAAAAAATAAATAAAACTTGATTCTCTCTCTCTCACTCTTTAAAAATAAATTATTTTTCTTTCTTTATGAATATCTAAGAAGTATATTTTCCTCCTGAAAACCTACAAAAGATCATACAGCATTAGATGAGCTGCACAATCTCATTTAATTAGGAAATAAGTATTTAAATATCATTTATCTCCATAACAAACTTTTCGTGCTCTATTTTATCTAGATGAAGAGTCTACACATGGTACCCTGTGTTGGTCAGCTTTCCATCACTATAGCAAATGCCTGAGATAATCAACTTATAAAGAAAAAAGTTTTCTTTTGGCTCACAGTTTTGGAGGTTCCAGTTTGTGATCAGTTGGCATTGTTGCATGTAGTGAGGCAGCACCCCAGGTTGGTAGAGCATAGCCACTCATCTCATGGCTAGAAAGCAAAAGAGAATAACAAAAGGCTGAATCCCATTCATCGCTATCAAGGGCACTCATCCAGTGACCTGGAGACCTCCCATTAGGCCTCCACCTCTTAAAATTTCTACCACCTCCCATTAGCACCACTCTGGGGACCATGCCTTTAGCATATAGGCCTTTGGGGTACCTTTAGGATCCAAACTGTTGCTACAGTTTGCTACCCACAAATTCAACTACTTCTCTGATCATGCACTACTTTCAGTTTTATAAACTGCTATAGTGAACAAATACACATATTATTGTGCATTTTGTTTTGTCCCACTATTTCAAGTTAACTTTCTTGTATGTGTGAGTGTGTGTGTGTGTGTGTGTGTGTGTGTGTGTGTGTGTGAGAGTCTAGGGATTAAATTCAGGACCCAAGGGTGCTCTACTACTGAGTTACATCCCCAACACTTAGCTGTGTATGTGGTGCTGGGGTTCAAACCTACATCCTTGCACATGCCAGGCAAGCGCAATATCCCTGAGCCACTACTCCAGCCCTGATAGGTAACTTCTTAAAAGTTGAGTTGTTGGTCTTCATAGACATATTACCAAAAAACTTTCATGTGCATGTCTTTTCTATTTCCACACCTATGCAATTGTTCTTTTTAAAATTTTTCTTCCTAATTTAAAATAATTCATTTTAATTGACTTTTATTAGAAATTCCTAATTAACTTAATTAAATTTATATGTTTATTTGTGATGTGATTTTTCTTTTACAAGTTGAGTACTTTTATATAAAATGCTTGAGACCAGAAGTGATTTGGATTTTTCTCAGGTTTTGGAATGTTTCCATATACATGAGACTTCTTGGTGATAGGGTATGGTACTGGTGTCAAAATAGGCACGAGGACCAATGAAACAGAATAGAAGACACTGAGACAAACCCACAAATATTTAACCGTTTGCTATCTGACAAAGGGGACAAAAATATAGCTTGGAGGAAAAACAGCTTGTTCAACAAATGGTGTTGGACAAACTGGACAGTTATATGCAGAAAACTGAAATTAGATCCTTATATCTCACCCTGCACAAAAAACAAATTAAAATGGACCAAAGATTTAGGAATTAAACCAGCAACATTACAACTATTAGAAGAAAAAAAAATAGGACTAATACTCCATCATATTAATGTAGACACCGATTTCCTTAACAAGACTCCCATAGCACAAGAATTAGTCAAGAATCAATGAGTAGGGCTGGAGCAGTGGCTCAGCAGTTATGGCGCTTGCCTGGCATGCTCAAGTAAATGGGTTCAAACCCCAGCACCCACATACACAGCTAAGTGTCAGAGCAACGAATGCCATGTAAAAAATTCAATAAAAATTTATTCTCTCTGTTTCTTCTCTCTCACTGTCCTTTTTTCTTTCTTTTTTTTTTTTTTTTAAAGAGAGAAGGACAGTGAGAGAGACAGAGAGAATCAAATTTTATTTGATTTTTCACATGACTTTTGTTGCTCTGATACTTAGTTGTGCACATGGGTGCTGGGGTTTGAACCCGTGTGCTCGCGCATGCCAGGTAAGCACTGTAACCACTGAGCCACCGCTCCAGCCCACTGTCCTTCTTTCTTAAAAAAAAAAAAAATAGAATCAATGAGTAGAATGCCATTAAACTAAAAAAACTTATACACAGCTATGGAATTAGTAAAGAGCTCAAGGGAGAGCTTACAGAATGGGAGGAATGGCCGGCTACTCTGACGGGGGCTAATATCCAGAATATATTAGCACACTGTTGGTGGGACTGTAGACTGGTACAGCCACTGGAAAGAGACTCCTCAAATAATTAGGGATGGAACCACTATATGACCCAGCTATCCCACTCCTGAGCATTTTCCCAAAAGAGCTAGAATCAGCATATTACAAAGACACAGCTACATCAATGTTCATAACAGCTCAATTTACAATAGCTAAATTATGGAATCAACCCAGATGCCCCTTAGTGGATGAATGGATCCAAAAATGTTGGAATATGTATACAATGGAGTTCTACTCAGATATTAGAATGATATCATGGTTTTTGGAGGTAAATGGATGGAAATGGAAATAATTATGCTGAGCAAAATAAGCCAAACAATTAAGGGTTGAATGTTTTCTCTCATTTCCAAAAGCTAGAGTAAAACCAAGGATAGGTTGAAAGTTAGGCAAGGTTATTTATTAGACACACCAGATTTGAAGTATCACATAATCTGGGGGAACTACAGCTATGAGGGAGAGGGAAGAAGGTAGGCAGAGGAGAAAGGAAAGGTGGAGAGGGAGGGAAAAGAGGGGTTATTAATTCTGTATGGTACACTTGACTTCCCTGAGAAACTAAATAATACTCATGCAGGCATTTGAATCTTGAAAATTCAAAAATTAATATACATGTATATAGACATTTATATATGTAATGGGGGGATTACATGGGAGAAAAGAGTGGGAAGTGGGTAAAGTGGGGGATATACTGGATAAGGTTTGGGCTCAAGTTACATTATCATTATGTTTGTTTACATGAATGTGTAGCAATGAAACCCTTCAATGTGTAAGAACTAACCAAAAGAGAAAAGAAAGCATACACAGGAGCCAAGCTGTTTGTGGCAGTGGTAACAGCATTGGTCAACTGCAGAAAGGAAGGATAAACACAAACTGAGAGAGAAACACAATGGACAAAAATTTGTAGAACAGAAAAGCAACCTGAACTTAGCTGATCAGAGGATGCACAGTGAACTGATCTGCTGTTTGAAAAGTGCTTTGGGGGACTGGAGCGGTGGCTCAGCGGGTTCGGCACTTGCCTGGCAAGCATGAGGACCCGGGTTCAAACCCCAGCACACGTACACAATTAAGTGTTGGAGCAACTAAGGCCATGTGAAAAATTAAATAAAGTTGTTTCTCTGTCTCTCTCACTGTCCCTTTCTCTTAAAAAAAAAAAAAAAAAAAAAAAAAGGAAAAGTGCTTTGGTTTCTCAGGTGGCAAGTAGACAGCTGAGGCCAGCAATGATCTTGAGGAGGCCACACTTAACTAGCTTCTGTGGGAACCTGGAAGGTCATAGCAAACATTGCCACAGTGTCTTAGTAAGCACCTATTGTGTATCCTAGGATGTACCCAGCAAAATGTGAGTGAAATAGACACAGAGAAGATTGTACCCAGGGAAGTTCAAGCCGTAGATATAAGTGGAGTGCAACACACTTTCCTTTTGAGTCTGGCAGCTCAAGTGACCAGCTGAAGAGGTCACTTGAACAGGTGGGTGTGATTATACTTGGGGACTAAGTCTGAGAGGGCCATATTTGTGGGAAGCAGAGTGTGGGAGACCTGTGAAGGGTTGGCTCCTCTGCCAGGACAAATAGAATTCTTGGGAGTCTCTTGAGACAGACTCAGAACAGAGATGGGCATCTGCCCTGCCCTAGGAATGGGTTCGTCTAATCTAATCTTTCCAGAGCAGATACCACACAACAAAATACATAAGGCCTGACTAGAGCTAAGCCCCAGCTGCTGGAACTCCCTACTTAGATCTCTGTAGCCTCACCCTGGGAGTGAATTGATGTAGTCTGTCCAGATAAAACTCCAATCAACAGTACCTCCCATTCTGTTCTACCTTATACTGATGGGAAGAGAAGTTGAACGTTATTTCAATCAGCTTCCGTTTTAGGTTACTCCATCTGGCAGTTCAGTAAGCAACAGAAAGAGGAAGGGTTCAACAGCCCTCGGCCCTCATTCATGCTCTTTCTCAGTAAATAGTGAAAGAAGAAATGGAAAGTTCAGTTAAGCATTGGCAGTGACTATCCATCTTCGTCACTAGTTCTGACTACTTCGGTGGAGACTATTCTTTCAGCTTTCGTTAAGAATCATTTTTCCTTGCTTGACACAGTGGTGCACAATTGTAATCCCAGCAGCTTGGAAGGCTGAGCCAGTAGGACTGCAAGTTCAAAGCCAGCCTCTGCAATTTAGTGTGGCCCTGTCTGAAAATAAAGAATAAAAAGGTGGGCTGAGGGTTGGTTCAGTGGCACTTGCCTGGCATGCGTGGGGATGCAGGTTCGAACCCCAGCAACACATACACAATGAAGTGTCAGAGCAACGAAAGCCACACGGGGGACTGATTGATTTTCTCTCACTGATCCTCTTAAAAAAACAAAAAACAAAAAACAAACCAAAACAGCAACAAAAAAACCACCTCTCTACATAAATGTTCATAATGAAACACTTGCACAGAAACACAATCTCATGCACTCATTCCATCCTCTTATCTCACAGATTCCACATCACTCAGTCCTACAGAGCAGGACACACAATTCAAAAACCCTCTGTCACATAACTAATTCTGGTCACTCCAGAAACACTCTCAAATACAAACGGCGCACACAGGCCAAAACCACATTCAGAAGCACTCCAAGGACAGACACCCAGCGCTTTCCCTGGACACAGAGGTCTTCAGTTGGCCGCACCGAGTGTCACCTCCTCAACCAATCCTCCCTAATTACACACGCCCATTGTTCGTCCCCGCCCCACTCCACGCTCGGCTAGAACTCCTTAGGAGACAAAGGACGCGGCCACGCCCCCAGATGGGCGGAGCTAGTTCCCAGGCTCCCCGCGGGGTCTGGCGGAACCTGTGCCCCGCCCCCCCGGGTTCAGCGCGCCTGCGCACTCCGCGCGCGTCGGGCCCTCCCAGCAACCCTTGCGTGCTGCCCGTTAGGTGTCGCGGGCTGTGGACAGTCCTCGGTCGTGCGTCTTGGCTTCCGCTGGGCGTCAGTGTGAGAGGCGTTCCGCGCCGCAAGTAAGCAGCCCTGGCTCCGGTTGTCGGTCCTAGCGCTACGTAACAAAGGCGCTGCGGCGCGGGGGGGAAGGAGAGGGACCAAGAGGCGCCGCCGTTGGAAGCCCGGCGCCTCGGGCCCGCCGGTGAGAAGGGCGGTGGTGTAACGGTGGGCGTGACAGGACCTGGGCATGGGACCCGGACTAGGAGCGCTCGTGAGGCCGGGACGGGTACGTGATGGCGTTTGTTTGGCTGAATTGGATGCGAAGCCTCTTGTGTGAGCGAAGTTGCTGTGACCGTGGAGAGTGTGACTGTGTGACCCCAGCGATATCAGCCGTGTAGCCACACCCAACCCAGAGTAGTGAAATGGCCCCCTCAGTCATCATCTGAGCATCAGGGAAAAGGCTCTGACCCGATCTTAGAAGGGAACGAGTGCCCCAGGCTGGCTCCTGGAAGGACTGTCACCCTACCACGTCCCCGTGCTCCCACACCCAGCTCTGGGAGGGCGGGTGTCCAACTGCAGGCTTAAAACCAGAGTTCCTTCCAGGAAGCTGTTATGAGCTCCAGTCCAGCCCCGGGCATCCGTAACCCCGGCCTTTCATAGATAGCGGGAAGCGTTAGCAGTTACCCTCCCTCTTCCTTTACTCAGAATATGTGTAGGTGGTGACTGGTAGGGGCAGGAGTGGTAGTGGCGATGTGCCCTCATTTTAACATGCTGGGCAGGGCTCCAAGAAAGGCCTGGATGTTAAGATTTCCTTCTTCCCCCGTCTTCCCGAACTCTTACAGGTCTCAGAGGAAGAGAAAAAGTGCTGTTTCCCATTTAAAGGTCAAGGCGAATCTTTCTAAATTTTCTCTTTGTTCTTCGAAACGCATTTTGTGTTTTAGGACATGGGAACATTTGCTCCATTCTCACTCTCCCTTATTTATTTTTGAGGTGCTGGGGGGTCTCTTAAAAGTCTTCTCCCTTGAATTGATCCCTAGGCCAGCTCTCTTGTGCCCATATGCTCGTATCCATTTGAAATGCCTTTTTTTTTAAAGAGAGTCAATTTTATTTTTTCATCTACTTTTGGTTGTTATGCATGCCAGACAAGTGCTGTACTGCTAAACCCCCTCTCCAGCCCCTGCAGTGCTTTTCATTATCTTTGTGAGCTTTACTTTTGTAATTATGTGTAAAGCTCTTAGAACAGTGCCCAGTGCCCAATACTTCTTAACTACTTAATAAACATTAGCTAGAATAAGAATTCTTTACCAGAGATAATTTAAAACAATTTAGGTTTTTCAGCAGACCAGGCACTTGTGAAATTGCACTTAAATTTTTTTGTAGATACTCGTTAATATATCTTTTTTCTAGGGATAAAGTCTAACTTAATAAGATTAGCCCGACTCCAGAAGATACACATTCATTGTCCTAGAATTAAAGTCTGTAATATCTGAGAATGTTCTTTGAGATAACCTTAAATAAAATTAATGTCTAACAATAGTAAATGATTAAATGAACCATACTCCATGTATGTATTTGTACCATTAATAAATACTATGTTTGGGGCTGGAGTGGTGGCTCTGGTGGCTCAGTGGTTACAATGCTTCCCTGGCAAACGTGAGGACACAAGTTCAAAACCCAGCACCATATACATTACGAAAAACTAAATAAAGATTGCATCCCTCTTTCTCTCTCTCTCTGTCCCCTCTTAAAAAAAATACTATGTTCATCATAAAGATAAGCATATGATCAGTCTTATGCGGGGGGGGGGGGTGGTACTGGGAATTTACCTCAGGGACAATTTACCCCTGAGCTACATCCCTAACCCTTTTTATTTTTTTCATTTTTATTTTGAAATTATTTTAATTTAGAAATAGAAAATATCTCAGAAGAAAAAAGTAAACAGGTGAACTTTTACTTGGTGAGCTTCTCAAACCCTCAACTTCTCCATTAATCCACAAGATGAAAAACTTTGTCAAAAAGCATTCAACCACCCACAATGATGTTATTAATAGGAATATGGATCAATTTCACAAAGAAGCCAATGAATCCCATAATAGCAAATCCTATTGCTGTTGCCATGGCAATCTTCTGGAATTCTTTTCTATCAGGTTTTGTTCATCTTTTAACTAGATGAATTGAGTCCTTCACAAACTGCTTGGTTCAACTAATTGCATTACCTGATCCATGATTGCTGGCAAGTTCCTTGCTAGCCCCGCTGCAGCTTGAAAAGCTAAAGACAAGTAGCACAGGCAAAAACCCACCTCTTTTTTTTTTTTTTTTTTTTAAGAGAGAGGGAAAGAGGAAGAAAGAAAAAGAATCAATTTTATTTTTTCATGTGGCTTTTGTTTCTCCAACACTTAGTTGTGTATGTGGTTGGGGTTTGAACCTAGGTCCTCATGCATGCCAGGCAAGCACTCAGACCGCTGAGCCACTGCTCCAGCCCCTCCTTTTTGTTTTTAATATGTTAAAAAACAACATAGTAAAAGTGGTATGGCATTAAAATAGATTCAAATTTTTTAGGAATGAATTTTTATAAACAATTCTGCTATAAAAAGGAAACAGCATTTTTTTCTTTTTTTTTTTTTTTAAAGAAAGAGGGACAGTGAGAGGGAGAAAGAATCAATTTTATTTAGTTTTTCATTTGGCTTTTAAAGCTCTGACACTTCATTGTGTACGTGGTGCTAGGGTTTGAATCCACGTCTTTGTGCATGCAAGGCAAGCGCCATAGCGCCATAACTACTTAGCCACTGCTCCAGCCCTGGGAAACAGCATCTTGATACATAAAAGTTTTGGTTAAACCAATTTAAAAATTTTAAAACTAGAAAATGTTGGGACTGGAGAGGTGGCTTGGTGATTATGGTTCTTGC
Source organism: Aplodontia rufa (assembly GCA_004027875.1). Lineage (NCBI taxonomy): Eukaryota > Metazoa > Chordata > Mammalia > Rodentia > Aplodontiidae > Aplodontia > Aplodontia rufa. The sequence goes on from PVKS010030611.1 coordinate 22,946, forward strand.
TTGGCATGCGCAGGGACACTGGTTTGAACATCGGCACCACATACACAATGAAGTGTCTGAGCAACAAAAGCCACATGAAAAACTAAAGTTGTTTCTCTCTTTATCTCTCTCATACTCTCTCAAAAAAAATCGCTTAAATAAAACTTTAAAATAAAAACCTAGAAAATGTTAAAATTACATTCTTTCTGATATTCAAAGAATAAAGCAACTTGTACAATTTCTTTGATAATAAAATGTGTCCTTATGTACATGTCCTGGGCACATTGAAAATGTTACATTTCTAAAGTCTGACTGATAGATGTAGAACTTAAAGACTTCATGAATATTTTTAGTAAAAAATTTTACCATTTCATCTGACTATGCACGGAAATTTTTGTTCTTCCTGAAAAAAATTTACATTAACACTGTAATTTTTTTTAAAATAATTTTATTTATTTTTCCATCTGGCCTTTGTTTCACCAACACTTAGTTGTTATGTGGTGCTGGAGTTCAAACGCAGGTCTTCACACATGCCAGGAAGCACTCCAACCACTGAGCCATGGCTCCAACCCATATAATTTTTTTTTTTTTTAAGAAAAAGGACAGTGATAGAGAAAGAATCAGTTTTATTTGATTTTTTTCATTTAGCTTTCATTGCTCAACACTTTGTTGTATGTAGTGCCTGGTTTTAAACCCATGTCCTTGCACATGCCAGACAAGTGCTGTGACTGCTGAGCCACTACTCCAGTCCCCCAGCCTGTATAATTTTTTTTTTTTTTTGTAAAGAAAGAGGGGACATTGAGAGAGAGAATCAATTTTTATTTAGTTTTTCACATGGCTTTCGTTGCTCTGAGACTTCATTGTGTACATGGTGCTGCATACTTGTGCATGCCAGGCAAGCGCTGTAACCGCTGAGCCACCGCTCCAGCCCCCATAATGCACATTTTTGAAGGAGAAAAAACAAACAAAAAACAGAACTAAGGAACTTTCAAAGAATAAGAAAATTTTAATTTCTCCTAGTTCCCCCATCTAGAATTAATGACTTTTTTTTTTTTTTAAAAAGGGACAGTGAGAGGGAGAGAGAGAGAGAATCAATTTTATTTAGTTTTTCATTTGGCCTTCATTGCTCAGATACTTTGTTGTGTATATGGTGCTAGGGGTAGAACCTGTTTCCCTGCACGTGGGAGGCAAGCCCTGAAATGGCTGAGCCACTGTTCCAGCCCCATGACTTGTTATTTTTTTTTTTTTAAATAAAGAGAGAGGGATAGTGAGAGAGACAGAGAAAGAGAGAAACAACTTTAT
>PVKS010030612.1:0-24212 GCA_004027875.1 Aplodontia rufa
TGAGATGGATATATAAACTTTTTCTTTTTTCTTTTTTTTTTTAAGAGAGAGGGACAGTGAGAGAGAGAAAGAGAGAATCAATTTTATTTAGTTTTTTGGCCTTCGTTGCTCCAAGACTTCGTTGTGTACGTGGTGCTGAGGTTTGAAACTTGCATACTTGCGCGTGCCAGGCAAGCGCCATAACCACTGAGCCATCGCTCCAGCCCCTGGATATATAAACTTAAGAGTCATCAGAACATGAATGGTATTTACAGCCATGCAGCTGAGGGAAAGAGACTGTCCAATGACCCAGCAGTGGGACCTTTGCTACATTTCACTATCCCTTGTGGTCCCACATTCCTCTCATTATTGTGACTGTACCTTATAATAAGCAGGGGTGCTAACCAAACAAAAAATACAGGAGAATTGGGCCATGAGGGATTCTTTCTCCATACTAAGGTTCTTACTCTCTCTAACCCTCCTATTATCTTTCTCTTGAAAAATAAATGATACACAGAACCTGTTCTACTATGCATCCTTATCCTCCTGAAGCTCAGCACCAACAAATAAACTAAATGCCCAAACATGTGATCAAATGCTAAGGAAACTAAGGAAGAAATACAGCAAAACCAAAGGGATTGCAGTTTATCCTGCGGTTTACTATACAAAGTAATTCAGGTTTACAAGGGCAACAACCTTACCTAATGCCAGGAAGCAAAGGACACCATTATTAATCAACATAGTTTTGACACTGGATTAAAATACTTTTCCTTAAAGCATCATGCCCAGAAGAGATTCTCTACTCTTGACTAAAACAACTTTTGTCAATCAAGTTATAGTGTAATTTTGTTGTCACTGGGAATACATAAGTAGTAGATCACCTGAAAATGGCATGGCTTCCACTTTCAATGAATAAGCAGTTAACGATAAGAATGGTAACCTTAGAACTCCGAGCACCCATCATAAATAAGATAGCAAGGCATGAGTCATACATCCACACCATAGTTTTAATAGAAATCTTTTTCTTTTCATGCCTACATTTGAAAGGCAAGTAAAATCCAGGAGTCAGGGATATGCAAACACTGTAAAAGATCTTCTTTAGTTCAGTACTTTTCAAACTCTAAGTGCAAATTAACTATGTGGCATCTTTGTTAGTGCAGATTATGATTCAAGATCTGGAATAGAGTCTGGATGTCTTCTTTTTTTACAATCTCCCAGGTGTGCCGAGGCTGGTTCACAGCCTCCAGTAGCAATACCTTAGTTAACATTATTTGATAAAGGGGTAAATTGATCACAAGGTAGAAAAAAAAAAGACTCCAAACACTTTTGATTACCAGAAGATTTTGAAACTGGGTGCACATTCACAGAGAAGGAAGACTTGACTATAAACAGAAAGGTTCTTAAATGAAGAATGCCTGTTCAAATCTGGAAAAACAGAGTGAAAAAAAAAAGCATATGATTTTTAGAGAAGAAACCATCAAGCAATGATTGAAAACCACAGACCTTTATGTTGAAATGTTACCTAGCTGTACACAGATCTTTGTGTTTTACAAATTTTATGATCTAATTTGATTTGTGCATCCTATTCAAAGGTAATGCTTATGTGAGCTTTTAACAGCTTATGGCAATGCTTTTGCTTACTTTTTAAAGAATAATTAGGCATGGATGCTTTTTGTATTTTCATTAAAACAATTACCTAAATAGTTTGTAATCCTGACTGCACATTATAACCTAACTTTGAAAGTACTGATTGCTGGCCCCATCCCTAGGGGATATGATTTCATTACTGTAAGGATAGGTTGTGAGTCTCTGTAAATTTTAAACCTCCCCAGGTGACTATAATGGGCAACCCAGGGTGAAAAATCAGTGAATTTAACTAAACCTGAGAGAACTTAGCTCCATGCAACAATAACCCAGGAAACCCTGTTCACATAGTGGCAGAGTATCAGCAAGAAATGACTTCTGGAGACTAACTTTGCAAGCCCCAACTTACAAACTTACAGCAAACATCATAAAGGATTAACCAAATCCTTTGATCTCAAAAACTTCTAAAAACCTAGTCATTTCTCTCCTTTTTCCACTTTTCCAAATCAAAGGCTTCAGACAGATTATCTTTAAGCAGGTTTCAAAAGACTCCAATGAAATTGAAATGTTGGTAGTTTCCAGCAGATATCAGGATGAAACCTATATGAAGAAGTACTCTTGAAGTGTCAGAATTACCTATTGATTCCTATGGTGCTTTAAAATATACGGAGGAAGGGAGGAAAGAAGGAAGAAAAGAGAAAGGAAGGGAGGGAGGGAGAGGGGAGAGGAGGTGAAGTGAGGGGACACCAAATAAGAGTCTATATTTCTCTGCAAGCCAATTTTGAGCAGAAATAGTTCAAAAGAGTCATTTTTCTGGGTATCAGTGTCTATGTCAGAGTCTAAAAGTGCAAAGACAAATTTTAAAATATATTTTTTTCTTTTTCTTTCTGAATTCATAGACCTTATAGAACACGAACCACAAAGACGACAGTGGGAGAGTCCCATAGAGATGGATTAGCTCAACTGTTGAAAGACAACAACAGTAAGACCAAGGTGAATGTGTAGGATGCCGTGTAGGTCAGAACCTTTCCATCTATTCTCCAGTCACGGATGGCACCCCTAAATCCAAACAGTCATTTTAGGAAATGTGATCTCCTGAACAACATGGAGATTTACAGAAGACCAGTAAATGGCTCAGGCAAATCTCTCTCACTAACTGGAAAAACCAATCACCTTTGTAGAAAATCTCTCCCACTAACTAGGAAAACCAATCACCTTTATAGATAAGGGGTAGGTAGCACTGATCCATGGAATTATCTTTGGTTCTTCTATCTATTATCCAGGAAAATAAGCACTTGCCTTTTTTACAGTGAAAAATCCAGTGAGTATCTAAACACAATCTGCTTCTCCTTTCTCTGATTTTGTTTGGGTTTCCACTGACTACCTAACCATGTCCAGACTACCTAACAATTGTCTAGAAACAATCTTTGGAGTTTCCTCTGGGTTTCGTGGTGAAGGAAGGTGCCAGTGAGGTCCATGGATTCCCTTTCTCCCTGCAGTGATGCCCACCCCCTGTCTCAGCACCACAATAGTGCCCCTGGCAGGACAGCTTCCAGGAGCCTGGGGGCACCTGCTACTTAAAAGTCAACTTTCTACAATTCTTCCTGAAAGTCTGGCACCTATTTGTAGCATCACCAGCTTCCAAATAGTTTATTTTTCCTTCTTTGAATGAAGCAATTATCCCACTGTTCCCTTTTAAAAGGGGACCCCACAGCAGGGAAGAGTAGCAAACTCCCCAAGTGCCCAGCAAACCTCTCTTGAAATGAAAGGAGCATCGCTCTCTCCCTTGCTGACCCAGCTTCTCTCTGCAAGGTTTCCTCCTGGTCCTCTGGCTGCGGGGAAGGACAGCTGATTGACTTTTGACAGGATGCCTCACTTCCCAACACAGCCTCTCATTACCCACTACACTGGCACCTTTGCCCTGTAGGGCCACTGTAACAGAGCACCACAGACTGGGGACTTAAACAACAGAGTTATTTCCTCTGAGTTCTAGAGACCAGAAGTTAGCGTTTAAGACGCCAACAGGGTTGGTTCCATCTAAAGCCTCAATTCTTCACTTGTGAATGGCTTTCTTTTCCCTGTGCCTTTGAACAGACTTTTTCCTGCGTGTGTGCTGAGACTTCACTCCTTTGTCTCTTCTCCCCTTCTTCTGGGTGCGTCTGTGCCCTTGGATTAGGACCTACCCTAGTGACCTCACTAGACTTTAATTACTTCTTTAAAGAGCATGTTTCCAAATATAGTCATATTCTGAAGTACTGGAAGAAAGAACTTCAACATATGGATTTGGGGAGGACATGACTCAGCCCATACCACTTACACGGTAGTCTCAGAGTTCCAAGCACTGCCTGAGAAAAAGTCCAATACCCAAATGCTTTTTAAACCTCCAATTGTATTTCATTTGCTTAATTCCTATTGACCAAAGCTAGTCTCAAGGCTGAAGTCAGTGTGGAGTGGCACTACCAAAGGATATAGATGGAAGGAGAGGCACACATTGTGGCCATTTTTCAATCTATCATGTTGTGATGGAAATAGATAAGAATTCATCTAGCACTGCCCCTGGCGACCTTCACCATATAGAGATAGTTCATGTCTTAGTCAGTTCTTAGCTGCTGTGACTAAAAAGACCTGATAAGAACAATTCAATGGAGGAAAAGTTTATTTGCAGGCTCACAGTTTCAAAGGTCTTAGTCCGTAGGAAGTCAGCTCCATTCCTGCCAGCTTGTGGTGAAGCTGAACACCATGGCCAAAGGCATGGCTCCAGCAAGCACAGACTCCATTTGCCAGATACTATATATATATATATATATATATATATATATCCCAAAGGGGCACACCCTCAGTGACCCACCTTCTCCAGCTACACCCCACCTGCCTTCAGTTGCCAGCTAATCCCTACAAGGAGAATAACTCACTGAATGGCTTAAGGCTCCTATAACCCAATCATTTCACCTCAGTCTTCCCGCAGTATCACATATAAGCTTTTAGGGGATACCTCACATTCAAACCACAATAGTTCAGTTACTTCTTTCTAGACACAGAGCTTCTAATACAGTGAAATCTCTATCAATGGGCTGCAACTTATTACAATATCCATATGAACAAGGCCTGCAATCTCATTATAAAATAAGAAAAGCAATTCTCATGCTTCTCTTCCTCAGATAGCCCTTATGAGATCAGATCTGAGAACTTTTTGGAAAAAATATATTTGGTCAGTTGTTTTCACTGGTACATGTATTAGACAAGATGAATATGAAATATCTGAGCTCAAATAATCTGGATACTTTGAATCAACACCAAGTCATTTAGTAGAGTTATGTTGTCTTGGGTGTTGGCCATTCAGAGTTTCCTCAAACATTGCTATTTAACACAACACTTCACAGTGCAGGCTAAGCCTTTCAAGTGACATTGTTGACTGTCAATGCTAAGCCCCTGTCAACCTAAGCTCTCTGTCCAGTGGTCAGTAAATAGCATAAGATTTGCACAGTCCATTTGCTCCAACTCAATTTGACTGGTGTTGGAATCTTTAGAGCTTCCAAGAACCAATGAGTGCAGAAAATGAGTTTTTGTAATAAATGCTTCAGAGGAAAGAACAAGGTCAGACATTTATCTGCATCCAACCCAGCTTTTTAAGACACACTCAAATCTTTCCAATTCTATAACACTTTGTCGGATCGTCCTCATCCACAATGTCTCTCCTTCTTTTGAACTTCTGTAATATTTTATTGAATGAATATGACTTAGTAGGGAACAACCAAAACTGATTTCATTTTTTTCCTCACCTTTCCCTATAAGCCTGATCACATAGCTATTCTTTACAACCTCTTTTGATAAAAAATTGAAGCTTTGTTCACCCTTAGATATGAAAATGTCCAACGAAGATGTCATTTAAACATCAATCCAATCCAATCTTATAGGGCAACATAATATTAAACTCTTGCTTAATTAAACCTTCTCCTCCCTCGTCTGGTACTAACCTCAGACTTGGAAGCCTGCCAATGGAGAGTGGCTGTGGTCAGCCTCTCTGGCCTCTGCAGATGTCTAAAACGGGCTCCTTCTCCCCTGACATGTATTTGCTAGTTTCTGGAGATTTCCAATTTTTACTCCAGTTTTGTCACCTCATGCAATACTTTTCTGCATCCTAGTCACATTTCTGATTTCAGGAACTCATGTCAGGTTTGCTTCATCCCTCTAAGGGATTGTCCTGGGCAGGATCCAAGGATTCACCCAAATCATCTCTCTTCTATGAGACCCACATCTTTCTAGAAACTATGCCCCTTTCTCACATCAGCAGCAGATTTTCAGGTCACACTCAGCCCAGCCATCTCATCCTTGATTTTGCTGTCTCAAATTTGTAGTCAGTCACAACCTTTATTTACTTTAGGCAAGAATCAAACATTGATCTCTGAGTATCCCAATTTCCAAGGAATGTGTTCAGATTTTCTGAGTACGTTCCTTGAATTCCCTCTTCATTTAGCCTAAATCAGTGAAAAATATTGGTGAGGGTAGAAGAAATGGACAGAACCTTCTCAGCTCTCTCCAAAAACATCCTTTCTTTCAACTCTTCAATCTCTCTGTTAGAGTTGCTGAAAATAGATAATGGGCTAATGAGGACAAAAGCAACTTCATTGTCTCTTTACATATCCTACCCAGGTGGTCTCGTCTAGCACATTGTCTTGTAAGAGTGGATACTTGGCAGTAGTCGGTTTGTTCTCAGACTTTGAAATCTTAACTGAAAATGTGAGACAAGAATAAGAGTAATATCTAGCAACGTGTTACCCTTCTGTATTTAACATCCTTAAATTGTTTTATTTTACTGAGTACCACTGTATGATCAGCCATATTTAGACCTCAGAAAGATAATAATTTGAAGAACATGAAACAAATGAAGAAGACAATTTATATTCTTGAGCTCCTCACAAAGTACTGGAGACTATAGCAGAAACTTCTGGGAATTACTTGTCTGTCCCAATGGACCTCTTTGGAAACTCATCCACATCATCCCCAATAGCTATGTCTGTATGGTTAATGCCACATGCTAGTCATGGCCTACTTGACCTCTGGCTGACATTGTCCTCAAGATTGGTCATATATGACTCTTTTGAGAATCAAGGATAAGACTAAAAATCATATCTGACCCTGCAGCCAAGAGGAGGGTATTTTGTACGTTGTGGAACAGAGAAATAGAAAAAAGGTCAATCTGTGAGAAAGAGAAAGAATGGAATAACATACATACACATGGACCAAGAAGAGTTTAACATACTGATGCCCTATTGACTGACTATATCTCTGCCCTTGAGGTTGATGACACTCCCTTTATACAAATTATCTTCACTGTTAAACTAACCAAAGGAAGTTTCTGTTTCTACAATCCACATTATCCTGTGCAGAACAGAAACATAAGATAAGACAGAGTCATATAGATAATGCTGTTAATTAGTCAAGGCATCACAAAAATGGTTCCTAGGGTAAGCCTCAGAAGTTGAACAGGATTAAAATATTCCAGTTAGAGAAAATCGTGTGAGCAAAAGCAAGGTGATGGGGAGCATAGTATTTAGCTGAGGGGCCTAAGGTGTGAAGAGAAATCACTAGAAAGAAAATTAAATATGTAAGGGTTAGATTTTAAAGAAATTGGAAAATTCTTGAAGACTTTTTAGGTGGGGATAACAGGAAAAGAGCTGTGCTATACACACCAATTATTAGTTCTTAGGACAGAATAGAGAGCAAGTTATTGAATATATAGAAAGTAATTGTAGCAACAACAAAAAGAAGTAATTAGGGACCATTCTAGGAGAGTGGCAATAGGAAAAAAGGGGCAAATGTCAATTTGATATTTTAGTACTAAAATCAGAGTAAGGAGTGATGGTTCCATGGCAGAAATAAATCCAGATCTAAATGGTGCTGCTCACGGTCATGTCCTGGCTCTTTTAATTAGTAAATGCTACCCTGGTAGAGCCGGCCACTGGGAGAACTGGACATGTGCTGTAACAGACACGTTGATTCCCAACTAGCAATGTCCTTCCCACACACACACTTTAGGGAGTAGCACGTCAGTGTGCTGTGTATTGAGGAATGGAGTCAGGAATCCACCTAAAACAGGCAGGTCCTGTCTTACAGCAAAACATCTGGTGTGACACAAATACTACTGAGTTTGAAATGCCTCTGTCTTAGAAAGAGATGCAACAACCTTAAGATTGGAGAACCAGGTTTACACAGTTCCCACCCTAAAGTATGGCTATGTGATTCCAACTCTAATTCAGACATCCTTGATGGGGAAGATGCTCTATAAGCATCAAATAGCTAACATAATATCAATGTTCCACAAGCCCTCCCTCCTGTATTTTTCACTTGATTCTGTAAAGTAGAACCACCCAGGATAGAATAATGGCTCTACCATTTAACTACTGTGCAATATTGACCAAAGTATTGGTAAGTCACTGTGATTCACAATCTTCACTTGTAAAATAGGCATAATAGCTGTACCTACCTGACTGAGTTCTTATGTAGACTAAACAGCCTAAGAGTCAGAAAGTGCTCAGGACAATGTCTGGCATATCAAGAAAGCTCAAATAAAATAAAATAAAACAAAATGCTAGCTTGAGTATGGTAACTACTTGAACCTGTTGACTGGTTATTATCCGAAAAAGCAGCTCAGCCTCTCATTGCACAAGAGCTCAGATAGTTCATTTGGCACATTTTCTTCACATTTCTGATAAACAAGCCTGCCCATAAAGTAATTTCATGGTCTACTTAAGAGCGCACTTTATAGCAAACTCATCCTTGTAGGCCTATTCCAATGATGCAGCTAAATTTGCAATCAGAAGGTTATACTAGGATTCTTTGATGAATGAAATGTTTGGCTGGTAGCATGTGCCCAAATTTTTTTTCATGGTAAATGATATAGACCTCTGAGTCTTTACCATATACTTTTGCTAATGTTTGTGGGATCTGTACTTTTTTCTTTCTTTTAACCAAAAATATATCCTCTGTGATTTAAATAGGGCATGATATACGTGATAGCACTGTTTTTCCCAACCACCCTCCTCCCCATCATCAACTATCTCTGCCAAGTTCAGGTGCAGTCTCAGAACTGCAGTCAGCCCAGAGGAAGATGGATAACTGGAGATGAAATCCATTTTCTATGTAGGGAGACACATGTCAGAGTGAAGACCTGAAGTTTGTTACTTCCTCAACAAATGCTAAGCCTGTCTCTCCAATCATTTTGATCAACAAAGCAGAATTTCCATAAAACTAAGAATCAGTCTGTAGACCTTTGCCAGATACTTTGATTATCAATAGACTGGATATTAAGAGTCACTTTTATGAATGGAATTAACCCATAATTTCCTAGTGACTTTAGGCTTGTTCCTTCTTAGATCTCCAGAGATCCAATGACTTGGACCCAACATAGAATAGTGCAAAGAGTTCATGGTGGAAGTACCAGGTCTGGGTCTCAGGCCTAGCATTTGTTTACCATGAAATATAAAGGCAATAATAACTGTGCTGCTGACCTCCTGAGAGGTCTTAAAATGAACCAGAGAGGTTATTCATGATTGTGCACATGCTTTGAACAGCTTCATATGCTCTGCTTACAAACATGGTCATAAACCTCCCCACTCCCATGAAAAGTTCTTTGGTAAGATGTGCCCCAGGGAGAGGCTTGATATAAGAAGCATCCATTAAAGGGCTGTCAAACATATTTAAAGGCATTGCTGACTCATGACAAAATTTTCCTATTAAAGGCATTTGTGGATAAATTCTATCTTTCTCCTTAATAAATTCCTTAATGCCAAGGAACATTTATCAAGATTTTGTAGAATCTCTTTCATCTGACAAGGAAAATTATGTAACTTTATTTCACTTTTTGGTTTTGATGTAGAAAGCATGAAGCCAAGATCAATGAAAAAAAGTGTTAAATTAGCACATCCTAGGTGCCTGGGAACATCTATTCTTGTTGTTCCTTTTAAAGTATGAGCTCTGCTGTTATTTTTAATCCAACTCATATATTATATTGAATTTTAGATAAAAGCTCACATTCTTTCATGAGGAAAAGGAGTAAAATTTAGAGATGGGTGACTGAGGAAATTTACATTAGTGTTCATCCTGAAGGTCTTCCAGAAGACAAACATCCATCCAGCAGGTCAGATAGTCATTTGCCTGGAAGTAGCTTCCAGGGTCTCATTACTCAGAGTCTCCTATTCCATCTGCACCTGCGGCAGGACATCAAATTTAGTATGATTCATGGAGCCCACCTGGGCCCACAGTCCCACCAAGAGGCCCTCACTGGAGTTTGGTAGAAGAGACCCAAGACTGGACTCTTTTTACAACAAGGGTTGAGGACAATAGAGACAAGGAATCCCAGCATGCTCTTTTTCACTTGGAATATTTCCAGAGAAATGTTCTAAAGCTATTTTATAACATAGTAGTGAACTTTTATTGTTTACCCACTTCACACCTGCAACACTTTATAAGGAAAGCAAATAAAAATGTAAGGTCTGATTCCTAATCTGAGGAAGTTTGTGGTGTTGTGCTGGGAAGGAGGCAAGTGCTGAGAACAGAGTGGGAAAAGAGCTGGATGGGAAGCATAAAACAGTTCTCAGAGTGGCAGCCAGGGGACAGAGTGGTGGAGTAGTTAGTGGTCTGGTCTCTGAATCAGACACTGGCTGGCTCACATGCCTACTCTGCAGCTTAGAAGATGCATGACCCTGTGCACATCACTTACCCTCTCTGTCTCGGTTAGCTATAGGGACAGGATAATAACAAAACCTATATCTTTGGATGAATAAATAGGCAGATAGCTGCCAAGCTCTTGGGACAGTGCCAGACATAGAGTATGTGTTACATTGAGAAGAAGGGGTGATTGTTTCACCACAGTAGGACTAAAGGGACAGAAAAAAGGGCAGGTGACCAGTCCAATCTCCTATCAACCACACCCTATGGTAATATCTGTCAACCACACCCTATGGTAATAGTCCATTGATATTTCCTAAGAGGAAGACCTCAGGATATAGACTGTTCTCACCTCCTCACAGACCAACCCCCTGAATATGTCACCTAAGAGACCATTTCATGATCATCAGGGAATCGTACATTAAATACTGAACTTCATAAGAAAATGTTAATGCAATTAAAATAAACAACTGATTTTAAAAAATTAAATGGCATCGTTCACTGTCCCTTTCACTGATTCTGTGTAATACGAAATTTCTCCCCATTTGCTTTTGGGGTCCAGCTTTCATTTAAAACTTTCAACATTCTAATGATTAATATCTCCAAATTATCTTAATTTTGTCTCAAATGTGAGAGAAAAAAAGAGCATCCTAGTAGCCACAAATAGCACCTGGGTAAAGGAATGGTTGGATAAAGGGAGGGTGGATGCAACAGACAAAAAAAAACATTGCTCCGTCCAAACTTTGCCCAGGACCAGACCCTTCCTTATATATGCAGGGAGAGATCAGATTTCAACAGACATACACAGTGTATGCTGAAGTCCTTCACCCTCACCTAAAGAGATGCCAAGCTCATAAATGTCTGACCATAGCCATTTAGCTAGCGTTACTAAACAATTAAGTGTAGAGATAGAGATCTTTTTAAGTTTCAAGATAATTTTCATGTCCTCAAATATTTTCCCCAAGATTTACTATGCCTGAAATTCCATGATTCATGCCTTTCAATTAAGCCACAGCCCTTTGTAGGCATCATTTAACAAATACAAATAGTCTCAAATTTAGTAACTCAGGTGTCACACCTGGGCAGGAACACCATCTGTTGTCAGACTGCCTTCTTCCTAATGGATAGTATGGGATGGGAACCTGCAGAGAGTTCTGGAAACGCCAGCAGCAAAAAAGGAGGTAGTACGTGCCCAAGACAAACTTTCTCACATCCACTGTTTTGCTGAGAGCTGGTTCTAGAGTCCTGCCTATCAAAATTTCATCCTCTTAACTTAATAGCAAGGACAGGAAAAGATTTATCATTCAGCCCTCGCTTTCACCTTGTAACAGGAATTTCAGAAAAATGATGGCTGAACCTGCTTCGCGTGGTCAGGTAATCAGAGCTTGGTTAACACGCTGTTTAATTGCCGAAGAAATAAATGGTTGAATTATAATTAGTGGTGACTGCTCTGAACTACTTGGGGTGCAAGAAGAGAAGTAAGTGGGAAGCAAAAATACCCAAAACAGCATTATCATGGGTATTTCAAACCCAACGCAGGCAGCCAAAGCAATCAGGGTAAAAAAAACTGGCTAAAGGCCATCATCTAGTTAATCCTGGAAGAGAAAACTGTAGCGACATATGTTCCTTTAAAAATGGAAAATTGCAATTCATTTCCAAAGTAATAATTTCTAAAGCCTGCCCCAAGTTTTTATGTCTCTCTCTGAACTTCCCGGGTATATTTACATCGCAAAACTTTCTTCCAGTATATGTGCTCACGCTGTGTTTTATTTGCATTGCAGAATATCACTGTAACCCTCCCAGTCCTTATAAATTAAGTTTATTTTGAGATGAGAGAAATGGAACAGAAGTAGTTCCTGCTGTGACTTAATGCCATAAGAGTTTATTTCTTTGTTTTTCTTGAGAAATTTTATTGATAGAGCAGGCAGAGGGAAAGAAAAGATAAAAACCCTCCCCCACACGCCACGCTTATTTTCACTCTCATTTTTAAAAAGCAAATGTATCCAAATAATCTCCTTCCAGATGTACTTGGATCAAATGGGGACACTGGATAATTGAGAAATAAGATTTCCATCTGCTCTATCAATTGAAAAGCAAAAAGTGGAAAGAGAGAAACAAAAACTGAACCAATTTTCCCTTGCCTGAGAGCACTGTGAATGGATGGGTAATTCAAGTGCTTCGGGGGACTGAGACAAGCAAAGATCTTTGAGTGTCAGACAGCTGCAGCTACAGCTCAGCCTTGTGGGTGTTTGTGTGCTTCAAGGCTTTCTCCCAGAGGCAGAAAATCCCTCAGCCCATTGGCTCCTGCATCTCTTCTCTTTGGCTACTACATCCCCTCTTGCCCTATTCCCATTGTCTATTATTCACTCATTTATTCATCCAACTAACCTGTAATCATTAAGACCCCCCTTCACTCATTAATTTATTCTCACCATGACCCTTTTTTTTAAAGAGATAAAGACAGTGAGAGAGAGAGAGAGAGAGAGAGAGAGAGAATTTATTTTTATTGAGTTTTTCACATGGCTCTCATTGCTCCCACACTTAGTTGTGTATGTGGGTGCTGGGGTTTGAACCCATGTACTTGCACATGCCAGGCAAGTGCAGTAACTGCTGAGCCACCACTCCAGCCCACCATGATCCTTTGAAGTAGATGCAGACAGCTCATTATTGTCCTGAAGCACTTTTCAGTCCCATCCTGTGTTAATTTTTTTATATATGTATGCTTGGTCTTTCAAGCTACATTGAAAGTTCTTCAATAACAGGAAGCATGTATTTCATTCCTACATTCTTCATATTGGTTTCTAGAAGAGTCTTGCATGGAATAACTAGAAGTACAGTAAGTTCAATTAGAAGGAAAAAATGGTTTGATTTTATTTCATTTTGAAATAAAATAGTAACTATGCAAGGCTGAAGATATGGTCACTTGGTAGGGGTGATGATTTTCCTGTGTGTAACATGAAAACAACAGGTTGTACACCTTACATATGTATATTTATTAATTATACCTCAATAAAACTAGAGTAAAAAAGAAATACAGTGATGTGCCTTGTAAAGCAAAACTTTAATGCATGTGAAAATATTCTTCCAATCACTAGTAAGAAAATGGACTTTCCTGAGTCTTGACCCTTACTACTTCTGGCAGCAGAAACACTAGCTGGGAACAATTGTTTGTTTGAGATGAACCACGTGAGTGAACTTTCTAAATTATTCAGGTAAAATCATGTGCATATTCATTCTGCCAGAAGAGTGTAACTGGATGTTTTTATCTTAGCAAAGGACTGTAGTCCACTGTTAAGAGGTAGAAGTCAGTCTATGCCTATTCCTGGTGTTTATACTTGTAAATGAACCCTACCTGATGGGGGGGTAGGATCTAGGACATTACTGTTGTACTCAAATTGTTGGGCATACTCATGCACTGAGGTGGCAACTGTCGGGAAAGGAGAACTGGATTCCCTAAAAGAAATGCACACCATGGGGTAGTGTTCATCCACTCAGGACTTGCTCCTTATTGGGGAGGGCTGGGACTAGCATTAGTGGATTCCCTCCAGACTTGCCTCCTCTCCTGAGAAAGAAATCTGTGGAAAATGTCTGCATGCACGTTGTTATGGAAGGAATTGTGTTCTTCCCAAATCACCCTCACCGCCCAGTTTGACTATATTTGGAGACAGATCCTTTAATGGGGTGTTTAAGGTTAAATGGTGCCATAGGGTAGTGCCCTAAAATGTTTGAACTGGTATCCTTACAAGAAGAGAAGGACAAAGCATTCCCCATCATGCTTTCTTTGCCTGTGATGGGAGGACACAGAGAAAAGATGGACACCTGCAGTCCAAGAAGAGAATTCTCACTGGTACCCAACCTTACTGCACCTTATCTGGGACTTCCAGTTTCCAGGGAACTGTGGAAAAACAGATTTTGTTGTTTAAGTCACTCAGACTATGGCATTTCATATGGCAGTCCAATCTACCTAATACAAGTATTATCATTCTTGTTTAATGGATGAGAAAACTGAACTCAGAAACTTGCTCAAGATCATGTAGCCACCAAATGTCAGAGCCAAAATTCCACACTACATTCTTTTCATTTTGCCAAACTGAAATTCTATAGAAGACACATTCACTTTGATCCACATTATTACAAGAAGGGGAAAGATGTTGATTAGCCAGATAATAACAAGAAATGCTTAAATCATGATAGCAATTAGGTGGCCTGAGACAGCAAACAGTATATAGATACCCTTGTTGAATGAATGAATGAATGAATGAATGACATAAGGAATGGATAAGTTCCTCCAGACTGGAGCTAGCAAGCCTTCACAGAAAAAGTGAAAACTAAGAATCTGGCATTCTTCCTTCAACACTTTGGTCTTTCCCTTAGGAAACATTCCTCACTCTCACAGCCCATGAAGAGTTGGTTGACCTGCTCTACCACAGGCCCTGGAAGAACTGAGTGTTACAGACTTGTTTCTTCCTGTTTGCTCCCATGGTGTCATGTATGGAAATGACAACAGATAAATACGTACTGGTTGGTTGCTGGCACCCACTTCTGTGCTGCTTGTTCTGTATTTGCACCTCTTCTGCAGTGCACATACAGGTTTCAAATATTGAGCATAAATTTTTGTGGGTTCTTTCTATGTACATGGCCTTTCCCTATCCAGAGTCCTCTATGCTACTTTGACTCTTGAGTTTGCTATATAGAGGGAATGAATATATTATATATAAAATTTAGATATTTTACTACTAAAACAACAGAAGATCCATTCTGTCCTCAGAGAGATGAGAACAGGGCCACCAGAAGAGAGTGTAGTCAGGTGTGACTGCCAAGGTTCTCTACCACTTACATGAGTCCACTGAGACAGAACAATCACATAATACATCAGGTAAGGCAAGCTTATTGCTCACAGATAGGCATCAAGGATGAACAGAAGCCTAAGATCCATGGCCAACCAGTCCCCCACGGCTCAGGAAAGCCACCCGAGGCGGGGGGAAGGAGTCTTATCTTCATGTGTCCACATTGCATTACAGCTAAGGGACCCCTAAAAGCACTCTGCCCTAGATTTTATACCCTGAGTACAACTGGATTCACTGAGCTCAAGCATTTGAGAACACCCTGTTTTTAGAGGAACAAGAACACAGCCTGGGATGTTCCAGACTGCTCCTCCTTATCTCAGGACATTGCATTCTTGGCACAACCTACTTTTGTCCCAAGAATTACCAGTATGAGAGAGGTAAAGCGATATGGGTACCTGTCCCCCTACAAGAACTTAGAAGATAACAAGGAAGAAAAATAGACATTCTAACCCAGGAGATCAGAGAAAGAAAGGATCAACTAAGGATTTAGGACTGGGTAACTGGTGCCAGGAAGGGGCAGGAGAGCCTAGCAAGTACCTGGAGCCACTCAGTACAGCTCATGCAACCATGGTCAAGGTTGGAAGCACCATCTATGGTAATGGGGCAGGTCCTTCCATTCCCAGACATCCATACTTCAACAGGGGCATCCACCCTTACTGCCTTGTACAACCTTCCCTTTCAGAATTCCTAGAGCCTACTGCAGTGTGTGTGTGTGTGCGTACATGCTTATATTCACTTCTTATTCTTATAACAACCCCAAACAGTAGGTACTTCTATGGCATCTCCAATATCCAAATGAGGAAACCGTGGTACAAAGAAGTTAAATATATGGCCCAAGGTCTCACATAGCTGAGCCTCCAACCCAAGGAGTCCAACTCCAGATCCCTGGCTTCCATCACTACTCCACATTACTTCTCATTATTCAGAATGCATGTAAGACTTCCTGAAACAGGAGGGGGCCAAAGTGGTAGTGGTGGGGAGGTGGAAGGAGAAGACTACCAGGATGCAAAGTGGCAACAAGCAGACATTCACTTCCACTGTACAAGCTCCACTCTCTACACTGAACTCTCTGGGTCCATGATGTATCTCTCATCACAGATTAAGTAGGACCAGGTCCAGAGCCTTTCCTTAGTTATCCTGATACATCCATAGCCCAAGGACAATGTTTTATACCTACAAAGAGCTGAGTGGATGCTAAATACATTGAGTGGCTAATAACTATTGGTCAAAGTTTTATGATTGAATATGTTTTTGTCTGGAGCACCCCCAAAAGACATATCTCAGAGACACATAGGGATACCACAAATAGAAGAGATTTTTGGTGTTTTTGTTTGTTTGTTTTTGGAGGCAGGGTCTTGCTAAGTTGCTGAGGCTATCCTTGAACTTACAATCCTCCCACCTTAGACTTCTGACTTACTGTGATTAAACGCACATGCCACCTTGCCCAGCTACAAATGGAACTTTTACTGTCATGGCATTCCCACCATTTGGCCCAATATTAGTCTTTCATTCTCTAGGTAACCCCAAGAAAAAAATAAGTTACATTTAATAGTGCTTTATACTTTCCATAGAGATTTCTTTTAAATATACCACCTCAGTTAATCCTTACCAACTTCGAGTGATAGTTAAAGGGAGAGTTATCCTGATGACACAAGTTCAGAAACTAAGGGGTAGAGACGTTAAAGGATACCTCTGAGGTTACATAGCTACACTGTAGCAGAGTTAGGATTATGCCAGTACCTGTTTCCCAATTGCTTTGGCCTTCTTTCCTCTATATATAGATGCATCTCTCAAACAGCAAATGTATTTCTCATTCTTCAATTCAATAAATTTTAGTCCACAAATAGACTTCTCAGGCTGCAGACCTGTTGGAGAAGGACTCGGAGGGGGGCATTTTGCATACAGCCTTGCTCGTTCCACTACCCATTACTCTTGCTGTGGACAAGCAGCACCACTGCCTTCTAGGAGCTGTTGAAATGCAAAATCTTGGGGCCATCCTGGACATACTCAATCTGCATCTGCATTTTTACAAGATCCTCAGGTAATTTGTTTGTCTATAAAGAAGATGTGACTATCAAGAGATAGCAAG
Organism: Aplodontia rufa; assembly: GCA_004027875.1. Taxonomy (NCBI): domain Eukaryota; kingdom Metazoa; phylum Chordata; class Mammalia; order Rodentia; family Aplodontiidae; genus Aplodontia; species Aplodontia rufa. The sequence continues at coordinate 17,167 of PVKS010030612.1, forward strand.
TGAAATGTTCCCCAGTGTATTCTGTGAGAGTTAAGTAGGTGTTTTGTGCATTTGACCACGTCCAGATATTGACTTGGTAAGCATCATGGGGGACACATGCACAAAAAGAATAAAAAAAAAATATCAGCCTATGCCTGGGACTAAGAAGACCAGTTACAAACTTCAGGTGGCACATGCTGGCAAATGCACAGGAAGTGCTGTGCTCCTGGCAGTCCCCTCATGGGAAACCTGGGGGATGGGACACCTACCTAAAGAGATGTAGTCGGCAGTCACATTGTTATTCATGAGCTTTCTGATGCTGTCTGAGGTGCTGTGGGGTCAGTGTTCTGGACACACAGGGCCAGCTCTGGTCAGCATAAACCAGTAAAGAACTATTTCCATTATAGAACATACTGCTGCCTGAACTGATTTCATGAAGTGGACAGGTGGAGGGCTGAACTGGATTCAGCCATTTCTTTCCAACCCCACCCCCAACCCTCCTCGCCAGCTCTCATTCTGGAGGATGTCTGAATCAAACACTATTTTTTAATCTTTTATAAATTGTCTCTACAGGACAGTATTCAGTTATCACATGTAGAATGTTTTAAAGAACGAGCTCTTTAAATTTCTCTGAAATAGCTAAATATTTTGATAGGTTTCCTAACCAAGGGAAGCATTTGCCAAACCAAAATGAATTGGTTAATTTTCATGGTATTAAAATGGGCTGATCAGCATCCCCCCAAAATTCATGTCCATCCAGAACCTCAGAATATGGTCTTCTTCAGAAGTAGAGTTCTTACAGATATAAGGAAATAAGATGAGGTTCTCCAGATCAGGGGAAAGTCTTAAATCCAATGATTGGTGTGCTTAGACAGAGAGGCAGATATGGAGATGTACAAACACACAGAGATGAGGTCATGTAAAGACAAAGGTAAGCACTGGAGTGCTGAGGCTACCAGCTAGGGAATGCCCGGGAAGAGGCAGAGCAGGGCCCTTCTCCAGAGCCTTCAGAGGGAGCATTGCCTTGCCAGCACCCCAGTGTTGGATTTCTAGCCCCCAGAACCATGAAAAAATTAAATTCTGTTATTTTAGACCACCTGGATTATAGTACATTGTTACAGCAGCCCTGGGAAACTATCATAATGTCTAATAACCAATGATGCCAACATTATTAAGGGTTTGCCATGGGCCAGACTCTGCTCTGAGCACTTTATACATACTGACTCATTTAACCCTCAAAGCAACTTTTGGGGGAGATACTATTATTCTCAATTTACAAATGAGGAATTAGCATCAAGAGAGCTATGAAGTTAATTGCCCACATTTGTTCTCCAACTGGGGGATAGTTGAGCATGTTCTAAATAAAGTGGTTCAGCTCTGGAGCCTCCAGTAGGACTCTCCAACCATGAGCTCCAAGAGTTGGCCCCTGAGATGAAAATTTGAACAAGAGCTAATATGAACAATGGAATATTACTTAGCCATAACACAGGATGAAATCCACTGTTTATAGCAACATGAATAGAAATGGAGAACATTATGCTAAAGTAAATAAGTCTGGAAAAGAAAGACAAATGCAACATATTCACACTTACAATGAAGTAGAGAATTGAAGAGTAGTTATGAGAGCCAGGGAAGTGTGTGGGAGAGCAAGGAATGGAGAGAAGATGGTTATTGGGTTCAGGGCTGCTATTGGAGAGGAGAAATAACTTCTAATGTTCTACAGCACAGTTGGGTAACTATGGTTGACAGCAATTAACTGAATATTTCAAAATAGCTAATAGGATTTTTTTAACATCACCAGCATAAAAATATGTGTCCAAAGCAATAGATATGCCAATTATGCTGATCTGATCCTTACACATTCGATACATACACTGAGGTGGCATGCTGTACCCCCTAAATATGCACAGTTACTATATGTCAATTTAAAATCCATGCTAATAAAGAAAGAAAAAGAAAAAAGAGAGATGGTGTGAACACACAGCATCTTGTGTTCCTACTCTGAGAGCATACTAATGGAGCAGAAAAAATATCCTAGGGAGAGGACCCACAGGAATCAGTAAGATCATCAGGAAGCTAAGCTTAGCCACCTGGTGGTAGAAATTAATGCTCTTTAGTTTCTAGAAAATGGAGTCATTAGTGAGTACTCCCAATAAAAGAAAAAAAAAACCTCTAGTGTGATGAGCTAAGCTGAAAAGAACTCAAGGGCTCTGGAGCCGACATGCCTGGATGTCAGCAGGACCAGAGCTTCAAAGAATACTCAGAGTACAGCTAGAAGATTCCTTTCCACTCCTAAACTCTAATGTGGACTTGCAGCAGCAGCTGGGAGGGAAGTACCAGTAGAGAGTGTTCTTGCTGAGTTCAGATGTATAAGTCTTTGAATATGTTTCCCTTATGTGTGTTATGGCACTTATTGAAAACTGCTTCTAAAATTACCATACTAATTCACAGAACAAGTTGGTGAGAAACAGGTGGGCTGGTTGTACAGAATCTTTCAAATAAGCACTTTCAAAGAGGGTCCCACTGTTGGACTACTAACTAGAAAGAGCCAGAATATGGCAAGGTGTCAGGCAGTTCTCACTGTAAACAGTGCCCAGGGCACTCAGTGGAATGAGTGTACGTGACAGGCAGAGTCTATGGAAGAATTTCTCAACCTTGTTACTTGCTACATCAAGCTGGATAACTCTGTTTTGTAGAACCTCCCTGTGCATGGTTAGCAGCATCCTCTGCCCACTAGAGGCCAGGAGCACTCCTGCCCCAATCAGGTGACACCCAAACATGTATCATACAAGGGGACAAAATCACACTGCCCCACAATTTAAAAACATTAATCTACATAGAGTTATGATATGCCACCATCAACCTGGGAGCAACTTTCTGCTGACAGGTTCATTCAACAGCTGAAGGTGGGATGGGATAACTCTCCGCTTCTGCTTCAGCTCTGTTCATACCCATTTAGCTCCGATTTGGCCACCAGCTCCCAAACTCTTTGCTCTATTACTGCTTCCTTTGTTGGAAGCTTTTAAATGATTATTTCTCCTAAATATTTATTTTAAAATGTATGAGATTATTAGATAAATATGCTTTATATGTGATTCTTGTTTACTGGAAAAAACACTAGTGAGACCTATCAAATGTTCTCCAAAATTTTCTGTTCAAACTAATCATTAGAAAATACAGTGAACTTTTTTGCTATGTATATGTCTGGGTAGCTCTTTAAAATGCTAGCTTTATAAATTCTGGGATAGGACCTTTGCTATCTGGATGATTTTGGATGAAGAGTCCTCAAGGCTGGATACTCTGGAATCTGTAAGACAAGTGTCATGACCTCACTTTTCAGTTTCCACTTTTTTCTCTCTTTATTCATTCATTTTATACATAACATTAGGATCCATTTTGACATAATTATAAATGCATGGAATGTAATTTTTCCTTGCCCTCACCCTATTCCCTTTACTCTATTCTACTGATCAATTCTGTTATTTACTTACAGTTTTTTCTTGAAATATATTTTTATTAGTGCATTACAGTTTTACATAACATTGGGATTAGTTGTCACATATTCCTAGTTCACAAGCAGTTATAAATGTCAAAGTATATAATATAGCCATATATATAAAAAATGTTCTTCATAGGTATAAGAATTATGTCACTGTATTTGGGTTTTTTGCTACTTATAGGTTTTTTAAATTAACATCTTGTGGCTATACACAAAGGTGAGATTCACTATAATATATTCATATATGTACATAGAAAAGTTAGGTCAGATTCATTCCATAGTTTAGTTCCTTATCCTGTCCCTCTTCCCTCCTGCTCAATTCTCTTCTTCTATTCCTCTGATCTTCTTCTTTCTTTTCTTTTTATGGAATTCCACCCCCCACACACTCATTTCTCTTTTTTCCCTCTCTCTCCCATTTTCTCTCTCTCTCTCTCTCTTCTTTATTTTAGACTAGCTTCTGCACATCAGAAAAAAAATTCAACCTTTGACCTTCTGGGTCTGGCTTATTTCACCTGGCATGATACTTTCCAATTCCATCTATTTACCAGCAAATGCCATAATTTCATTCTTCTTTATAGTCGAGTAACATTCCATTGTGTATATATACCACATTTTCTTTATCCTTTCATCTGAGGAAGGGCACCAAATTTAGTTCCATTTCTTTGCTATTATGAATTGTACCATTATAAACACTGTTGTGGCTGCATCTTTATAATATGCAGATTTTAAATCTTTTGGATATTTACCAAGGACTGTGGCACCTGGGTCATCTGGTGGGTCCATTCCCAGTTTTTACGGAATCACCATACAGCTTTTCAGAGTGGTTGCACTTCTTTGCCATCCCACCAACAGTCTAAGAGTGTACCTTTTTCCTCACGTCCTTGCCAATGCTTATTATTATCTGTATTCTTGATAATTGCCATTCTGACTAAAGAGCAATGAATCACAATGTGTTTTTGATTTGCATTTCTTTTGTTGCTTTATGTGCTTGTTGACCATTTGTATATCTTCTTTTGAGAGGTATCTGTTTAGTTTTTGTGCCCATTTATTAATTTGATTATTCTGGGGGGGTTAAGTTTTTTCAGTTCTTTACATACTCTGGATATTAATGCCCGGAGGAACAGGTGGCAAAGATCGTCTCCCATTTTGTAGACTCTTATTTCAAGCTCTTGTTTCCTTTGATGTGCACAAGATTTTTAATTTGATGGCATTCCACTTACTGATTTTTGGGTTTATTTCTTACACTTTAGGGGTCTTGCTAATGAAGTCAGTTCCTGTGACAACATGTTAGAGTGTTGGACCTACATTTTCTTCTGGCAGTTTCAAAGTTTCTGTTCTAATTCCTAGACCTTTGATCCACTTTAAGTTGACTTTTATGCAGAGTGAGAAATAAAGATCCAGTTTCATTCTTGTACATATCAATATTCAGTTTTCCCAGCACCATTTGTTAAAAAGACTATCGTTTCTCCAACATATATTTGTGGCAACTTTTTCTAGTGGTGGATAACTATAAGTATGCAAATTTTTCTCTCCGTCTTCTATTCCATTCCATTGGTCTTCATGTCTCTTTGGTGCCAAGACCATGCCATTTTTGTCACTGTAGCTTTGTAGTACAATTTCAGATCTGGTATTGTGACACCTCCATCATTTTTCCCCCACAAGATTGATTTGGCTATTCTAAGTCTATTATTTTTCCAAATGAATTTTAGCACTGCTTCTTCTACTTTTATGGAGAAAAACATTAGTACTTTGATGGGAATTGCATTGAATCTGTGTAATGCTTCTGATAATACAACCACTGTGACAATATTAATTTTGCCTATCCAAGAACAAGGGAGGTCTTTCCATCTTTTAAGGCCTTCTTCAATTTCTTTCTTTAGTGCTCTAAAGTTTTTATTATAGACGTCCTTCACCTCCTTAATTACATTAATACCAAGGTGATACAGATAGAAGATGATAGATAGATAGATAGAGATGATAGAGATAATAGACAGAGGTATTATTGTGAATGGGATAGTTTCCTAATTTCTTTTTCAGCCAAGTCATTATTGGACTACAGGAAAACAATTGATTTTTATATAAGCTGATCTTGTATCCTGCTAGTTTACCAAATTTGTTCATCAGCTCTAAACATCTTCTGATGAAGTTTTTTGGGTCTTCTAAATATAGGACCATGTCATCAGTAAATAGAGATAATGTGACCTCTTCTTTTCCTATTTAAGTTCCATTAATTTTCCTCTCTTACCTGATTGCATTGGCTGGAGTTTCAAGGACTATGTTGAATAGGAGTGGTGAGAGCGAGCTTCCTCATCTTGTTCTTGTTTATAAAGGAAATAGTTTATTTTTCTCCATTCAGTATGATGCTGGCCTTGAATTTATCATATACATCCTTTATAATATTGAGGTAGGTTCCTTCTATCCCTAGTTTCCCTAGTGTTTTACACGTGAATGTCCAACGTGACAATAGTTATCCCTTCTTGCTAACAGCCACCATTTGCATGGTGCATCTTTTCCCATCCTTTTGCCTTCAGTCTACAGTCTGTAAAGTGAGTCTTTTAATCCAATCAGCCAAACTGTGTTTTTATTGAAGAGTTTAGACCATTTACATTTGATGTTATCAAAGAGAAATGACTTTTATTTTCTGCCATTTTGATTTATTTCTAATTTTTAATTCAGACTTGGTTCTATTGACTATTCTTCTAGTGCAATTCATCCCTATGCTGGTTTTCATTTTCATTCTTCATTTCTTCTTCATGAAATATTCCATCAAGTGTGTTTTGTAGTGCTAGCTTTGTGGTTGTGTCTGTTTATCATGGAAGGTTTTGTTTAACGTTCAGTGCTAAAGGATAATTTTCCTATGTATAATAATCTTTGTTGGCATCCATTTTATTTCAGAGTTTGGTATATGTTATCCCAAGTCCTCCTGGCTTTTAGGGTCTGGGTTGGAATCTAAATTGATTTATCTCTAAATTTGTGACTTGCTGTTTTGCTCTTGTAGCTTTTGAAATTCTATCCTTATTCCGTACTAGAAATTTTCACTATTATGTATCTTGGAGAAGATCTATTCTGATTCTACTTGGAGTTCTTTATTCATCTTATATCTGAATTTCCATCTCCTTCCTAAAATATGGAAAATTTTCTAATTTTGTTTCATTGAAAGGACTATGCATCACTTTAGTTTGTATTTCAGAACCTTTGTCTCTTCCAATAATTCTTAAATTTGATCTCTTTTCATTATCCCAGATTTCTTGAGTGTCTGGTCATGGTCTCTTAACATCTTTTCCTTATGGTCAACTTTATTTTCAAGATTATATGCTTTGTCTTAGAGGCTTGAAAATCTATCTTCAAAATGGTTTATTCTAGATGGCTATTCTACCCAAAGCCCTTTACAGATTCAACGCAATCCCCATCAGGATACCTATGGCATTTTTCAGAGATATAGATAAAGCAATTCTCAAGTTCATATGGAACAACAGGAGACCCAGACTAGCCAAAACACTACTCTATAGAAAAGAAGAAATAGGGGGCATCTCAATCCCTGACCTGAAATTATATTACAGAGCTGTAG
>PVKS010030613.1:0-24234 GCA_004027875.1 Aplodontia rufa
TGGCTTCATCAATGTTTATAGCAGCTCAATTTACTATTGCTAGACTATGGAACCAACACAGATGTCCCTCACTTGATGAGTGGATACAAAAACTTTGGTACTTATATACAATGATATACTACTTGGCCATTATAGAAGGCTATATTATGGCTTTTGCAGCCAAATGAATGGAGATGGAAAGAATTATGCTAAGTGAAGTATCCCAAGCTCAGAGACTCAAGGGCCAAATGGTATCTCTCTTCTGGGGAAGCTAGAATCCATGAGGAAGCAGTACGTTAGATGGCTAAGCTATCAATAACTTCAAATTATATGATTCTCAAAGCAACAGAGAGATGACTCCCTAGGATACTTGGAGGCATAGGGAGGGGTTGGAGGTGGGGAGGGTGAAGGAAGAACTCCTGGGAGACTGGAGAGTGGAAATATGGGGGAAATCATCTCAGAAGGAAATCTCTGCCCTCCTCAAGATATTCATTTAACTCAGGAGTTCTTCTGGTGGAAACAGCAACATGGGTAACCCAAGATGGGCATCCATAATATGGCATTAGCCCTGGATAACTAATTATATATATATTGGTTCTTGAATATTTGATAATGTTTTCCCCTCAATTGTATCTGTATATCCATCTAATAAAAATGATAATAAAAATTGAAAAAAATTGTATAGTTTCAGATAAAGATAATATCTGTACTATTTAATCATACACATTCTTAGATCATGTGGGGCTTTTATTTTTTACTTTTTTGCCTAAATTTATGGTTCTGATGAAAAGCGCCTCTGTTGTTAAAATGTTTTATGTATACGTTTTTATTTGGGGAGTACTTTCAAATTTGTGCAGGAAGGGAATTATAACAGTTATTGAATTAGATGGTATGCAGGTTTCATAATAGTTAATTACCATAATATCTCTATATGGGTAACACTGTTAATATAATAATTGAAAAAAGTAAAGTTGTGGCAAATTAATTTGACTTTGGTTATTCTATTCAAAAATAATAAATGTACAGACACTACTTTATTTACAAGTGTACCATACATCATATAATTATGTGTACCATACAACATTTGAAGTCATTCTTCTTCATACATTTGTATGAATTTGTATACTTAGGTCACATTGAATTCTACCTAATTTTTAAATCTCTGAATTTTGATTGCTTTAACCTCATTAAAGGCATTATTATTTAAATTAAAATGTCTCCTTTGTGATGCAGCACACATTTAAACTCTTTAAATAATACTTTGATTTTTATCCTTTTATTAAATAGAAGAGCTTTGATCATAAAGGCCTTTGTTGGTAGTGATATTACAAACAAAGTATAAATAAGTGCCTCATGTTATGATGTTTTTGGCAGTTCAAATGACACATATATGAAACCAGGGTCACACTGTGAGAAAGTGTATGATGTAAAAGTGAAAACAGACTTAAATCTCTCAGATAATCCTTAAATATGCTTATGTACATTTATTCAGTGAATATTCATATAGAAATTCATGCTATGTTAGATCTAAAATTAATTACAAAGGAGAAACATTTTGAATTTTGTGGAATAAAATAGGTTCAGTAGAAAAAAAGAACACCTTATTTTTTGTTAGAAATGGTAATTTCTTCCAACTATCAGGTGGATAGAAAGAAGAAATTTTCTACTTATGTCCACTAGAGGGTAATATTGTAACACTATAACATCTTGAATGAACCTGGGATCAGCAAAAAAAAAAAAAAAATTAACAAAGACGCCTCAAATAATGCTCTTTTTCTCTTAGAAAATAGATGAAGAAAATCACTTTAATTTTGTACAATTAATCTATTTCCCCATATATTTATATTTTTGTAAACATTCCGCATGATACTATTGATTTAACTGAAAAAAAAGTGAATAAACAAGTTTAAGTCTGCACACAAAAATGTTTTATTATATTGTAGAAACTTATTTCTATATATTATGATGAATCCTCAGGAAAGACAATTGAAATTCCAGATCAAATATACAATTTTTAGGTTGCATATTAAGTATTTTATTATGGCCAGAAATTAGAAGGAAAATTTGAAAAAGTACAAAGCTTCCTTTCTCTCTGAAGATTCATAAAAATTCTGGAAGCCATAAACTTTCATTTTCTTACCTCGAGTGTTTGAGTCACATGAGATAAAACTTATGGCTACCCAAGATTAGACAAACACTTCTTGCTTCTATGTAAATCTGGGAGCAATGCTTTTGTAAAAATGTGAACATATCCCTAATCTTCCTTGTATAGTAGTGAGCAATAATATATGATTCTTTCAAATTTGATGTTACCTAGAAAAATACCTATCATGAAAATTTATGATCACAGTTCAGCAACTATATCTGTTTTGATATGAAACACCTACATGTGCCAAAAATTTCATCAAAACAGTGTAACATAAAGGTGTCCTGGGATGTAGAATTAAATTAAAATTTTTTTCTAGATGAACATGACCCAATAAAGGCCTCAAATCATTTTCAGGTTAAATTAAAATACCAAAATGTTAGTTTATGATTAAAATCAAAATCACTAAAACACAATGAGTGAAAGTTCAAAGAAATACCAGAAATCCAAACTCTTAACAAAGAGATTAGCAGACTTAAGAATATAAGACACTCATATTTAGTATATTCTTATCCATACTATACCTCAGCAGATATATATTCTAGATAAGGCACTCTCAATACGTCAGGTTAATCATTTATAATATGAGAGAAAAAGATTTTACCCCTAAAGTGTCCTTTGGGTGCAACTAAATAGAAAAAAATGAATAGTGAATACATTTGAAGATTGATTTAAACTTGAAGATGGATTTAAAGAATTTATACAGAATTAAGCATAGTGAGATTAAATCAAATCGAAAACAGATTAAAAGACTTGAAAGATAGAATGAGTTATAAACTATATACAATGAGAACTACCAAATGAAAAAGACACAGAAAGCAGATGAAAGGATGATAGAACTCTGACTGTGCAGGGAAAACACAATTTGTTGTGGACATTTTTAAAAATTGCTTATTTGAATCAGAAGCCCAGTAAACCTCAAGGGGAATGAACGCTTTAAAAATCCATACCCAACAAAAGAAATTCACATTTAGAGAAGTCATATTGAACTATAGAGCATTAATGATAAATGACACAAAAAGTTTGCAAAGGGACATATAGGAATATCCTTAAAAGCATGAAAATAAAAATGTTAGCCAACTTCTTACCAGAAATAATGGAGCAGTGACATTAGGATAAAATCTTCTGTTAATTCTTAAGGAAGTATTGCAAACAAATTCTAGATAAAAGTTTAGATTCAGGGCAAGAAAATAAGAAAGAGGACAAGAGAAAAATTAAAAAAAAAAAAAAGAAGTCGGGGTATTTTAGAAGAATATAGGAGCCAAACTCAATGAGTAGCTCAGGAGATACCAGTAACTTATCTCAAGCAGGAGTTGGTGCAATCATAAGTACCCTTTTTAAATCATATCCACAGGAAGTCAAACTCCACTACAGGCAATTATAGTGCTTTTCTTAGAAGTTTTCCCTAGGGAAATTGTCCCCACACTGGATTTGTGTTTTTTTCAATCTGTATGAGCCTGGCTGATTTCTGGGACCCTGAGACCTTTACCAAAGCTCCATTTAGAATGCAGCAAGACACTTTTTGCTACCCAAGCTTAATGTGTGGAGGGAAAAGTTCTCATTATTCCTGCTAAGCAGAATCATTTTTTTTTAAGAGAAAGAGAGAGAATCAACTTTATTTACTTTTTTATGTGACCTTTGTTGCTCAGACACATTGTTGTGTTTGTGGTGCTGGGGAACGTGCATGCCAGGCAACTCTGTAACCACCAAGCCACCTCTCCAGCCCCGCAGGCAGAATCTTTTTATTTGCTCTGTTTGGGTCTGAAGGTTCACACATATCACTTTGGCCAAAGAAAGAACAACTTGAGTAACAATTAAATTATATAGTACAAAATTATGACCAAAGTATAAAATAAAAATGAGTCTGTGTTGAAATAAGTAGAGAATGAAGTGCATAAATAACTGAGGAAAAGAGACAAATCTTTCTTACAGAAAAATGATGCTGATCCAAAAAATGAAAAGAATCAGGGATGCAGCCAAGCATTGCTGATTCAATTCCCAGTACAAGAAGAAGATGAACGTGAAGAAGAAGAAAGAGAAGAAGAGGAGGAGGAAGAAGAGAAAGAAGAAGTAGGAGGAGGAGGAGAAGGTGGAGGAGAAGGAGAAGGGAGAAAATGTCCAATTAACATATGAAGAACTAATTAACCTCCACTCCCCCACGTATGGGTTGGATTTACTGACTTTCTTCCAAGAAATGGAAAACAAAAAGGGAAAATCAGCAACTGTAATCCAGAAAGAGGAGACTCTACATTAACCAAATGACGAAGCTGAACATCACCAATGACAAGGCAGGTTGGTATCATTTGCCCCTTTTATTTTATGAGGTATAATGATTCTTGTGATGATGGGATACAAGCTAATCACAAATGGACAGTAGAAAAGCAGAAGAGTCTGTCATGCAAGCAATAAGGAGGACTATGCCTTAGTATTGCTGCAGTAGTAAGCAACAGTGTAAGGGGATACTCTATGTATGATCAAGGGGGTGGAGTTAGCTAAGTTTTGCAAACATCCTCTGAACTGGTTAATTCAGTAAATTTTACGGGCTTATGGGTATGGGGACTTTCCATAGTGATCTGAATTCTGTCCTTGTTTTGACATATTTTTAGAAATATGTTATGGGATAGGCTATGGTTTAAATGTTTATGACTTTCTGAAATTTACATGTTGAAATCCTTTCCCCTAAGATGATGGTATTAGAAGGGGAACTTCTCAAAGGTGATTAGGTTAAAGGGTGGAGCCTTCATGGACCGGATTAGTGCTGTTATAGAAGAACCGAAGTGAGACCTTTTGCTCCTCCCACTGTGCAAACACACAGCAAGAAGTATCCTTTTATGAATGCGGAAATAGACTGAAGTCAGACACTTAATATTCTGACACTTGATCTTAAACTTCCCAGTCTCATTTACTTTCTATCAGCAATGATTTTTCTGTTTTCTATAAGTTACCCAGGGTATGATAACTTGTAATATCATCTTGAACCAAGTGAAGCCATATGTAAGATGACAAAAATAGATGAAAATTGATAAAAAATATAAATGAATTCTCCATACCACTTTTGCAACTTTTCTGGAAATCTAAAACTACTCTAAATTTGAAAGTTTATAAAAATATCATTGGCAAATTAAATCTGTTTTTATACAAATGGAAATTAAAAATGATTATCAGAAAAAAATCTGAACAAATGAAATTTTTTTAATTAAAAAAAGATTAGGGTACCAGGGATTAAACATAGGGGCACTTAACCTCTAACCTACATCCCCAGCCCTATTTGTTTTTAATTTATTTTGAGACAGGGTTTCCCTAAGTTAGTTAGGGCCTCACTAAGTTGTGAGGCTGGCTTTCAACTCGGGATCCTCCTTCCTCTGCCTCCAAAGATGCTAGGATTACAGGTGTACACTACCACCCACAGTGCAGCAAATGAAATAAAAATAAGAAGTGAGAAATAAATACTGATTATCTGAAACAATAATAGTAGAGTTATATGCTTTGTATTGAAATGGTGCTTAAAATGAAATATGGAAATCAGCTTCACATTAGTTAATAGTGGATGACAAAATCTGTGTTTCTTACAGAAGAATTAAAAAATAATGTTGGGTTATAAATCAGCTGCATATGAATATAGCTATATAAAAGAAAGGATAATGAGGATTTATCTCCCATATTGATATGGGGAAAATAAAATTATAAAAAACTAATTATTTTAATAAATTATGTTCCCTATGTAATATAAGCCCAAAATTGTTTTAGAAATAAGAATATAACATGGGGGACTGGAGCAGTGTCTCAGTGCTAGAGCACTCACCTGTCATGATCAAGGACCTGGGTTTGATCCCCAGTCCCACATAAACAGCTAAGTGTTGGAGAAATGAAAACCAAATGAAAAAATAAATAGAATGGAAAAAGATGGTTATTTAAATAAAATCATCAGGGAGGACTCTGAGATTGAAACATTTGAGAAAAACTAAGAAAACAATGAAAAAATCAGTCATGTGGATATGGAGATCAAGTCATTTCAGGGAAAGAGTAGAATAATGTAAAAAAAAAAATCCTTTATGTGGTTATTTGCGTGGCACATAGAAGGAACCTCAAATATTTGAGATGTCCTGGGGTAGAATGAGAAGTAAAAGAGTTGGTTAGTAACAAAAGGGGGATGCTCAGAAAGGTCCTTGTAAATCACTAAAAGACCTCAGTTTTTATTATGAAGAAGATATAATTCCATTGAAGAAATGTGTACAAAGTACATATTCAAAATTAACACATATTTATTTATTTGTTTTGGAAACAGGGATTAAACCCAGAGGTGCTCAACCACTGAGCCACATGTCCGGACATTTTATTTTTTATTTTGAGGCTGGGTCCCATTAAGTTAATAGGGCTTCTCTAAGTTGCTGAAGCTGACTTTGAACTTGAAATACTCCTTCCTCAGTCTCCAAGTTACCGGGCAAAACTACATCTTTTCATTTTTTATTAGTGTATTATAGTTTTACATAATGATGGGATTAGTTGTCACATATTCCTAGATGCACATAAATCACCAATACAATTTGTTCAATATTCCCTACCTCTACACCCCTCTACCTCCCTTCTCACATCTCCTGATCTCTTGCTTTTCTTCTGGGTCCTTTATTGTTCCTAAAAAACCAACTACAGTGACATAATTCTTATACCTATGAAGAACATTTTTTATACATATGGCTATAGTATATACAGTGACATTTATAACTGCTTGGAATATACCTTGATTTATCTCAATTCCAACATTTCAAACATAATATAATCAACAGAGATGAAGAAGGTCACTACATCCTAGTAAAGGGAAAAATACAACAGGAAGAAATAACCATAGTAAATATACAATCTCCAAATACCAATGCCCCCAACTATTTGGAAAAATTACTCCAAGATATAAACATATTCTTTCAATCTATCACAGCATTCTGTATTTCTATTTTTCTCACTTGTATCTTTTTTTCATTTTTTTAAACTTTTGAATGAATTGAGTAATTTTTTATTTCACTCAACTATATTTTGGCTTTTTCCCCTATAACTATTTTTTTTTATTTCATTTCCTGGTTTATAGCATGTAGCATACACATCTAATAATTCATTCTGATTTCACTTAAATCACTTCACTTTAGAAAACACATAGTATTATACTTCCATTTCTTCTCATTTTTCTTGTTTGCTGTTTAGTGACATATTTTATGTATGATTCATTGGTTTAGTCTTCTATTATTTCTCAGACTGACAATCACTAGAATGACTTAACCTATCTTTTAACATCTAGCCTAAACCATTCTGGTTTTCTCTATGTAAAGTCAGTATATTCAACTTTCTAAGACCTTTCATTCTTGCTTGTGTCTATTATTGTTTAAAGGGATATTAGTAGAGTAACATAGAAGCTACTTAGCAATTTAGTTCAAATCTTTTTTGGTTTGTATAACACCTTTTCCCCAGTTTCATCTTTCATAATTTCCAGTATTTATTTTGTATATGGTTCTTCTTAGCATACTATTTTCTTTTTCTAGACTATTCTTCCCTGTTTATATACCTTCCCAAACTCCAGTTCTTTAAACTTTGAATTTTTCTTTGGCAGTGACCTAACATCATTTGATCCATATCAAATAAAAGGTTGAAGACTTCATAACAGTAAATAAACTTTAAATAATTTAAAATGGAACTTAAATAGAACTTATTTTCCTTTGAAGTTAGTCTTTAAGTATATTAGTTATAGCCTTCATATAATCCACAAAATTTAGGCATTGCATCACATCATCCAAGAAGAAAATCTAATCAAGAAGCAAAGTAGAAGCAACATAAAAAGCAGATCTTAAGACCTATGCTCTACAAAATCTGAAACAAAATGCTGCACTGAAGAGAATTCAAGGAATAATAGAAACAGATAAGAGTTAAAGCATAATGTGAAATGAATGGAAAAGTTTATTTTTAAATATTTGAAGAAAATTGAAATAGGTAGAAATCAGTTCCTCAAAGGAAACAGAAGAATTGGAGATCAAAATTTATGCAAAAAATTGAAGCTATGAATCATTTCAAAAGGAATTAAAACATCTCTAAAGTCAGAGGTATTAATTTAGTGGTTTTTATATAATACAGAATAGTTGTTTTCTGAAATTTTTCTAGTTAATCTTTTAGTTTTATTAATCAGGTTCATTTATTGAATATGAACTGCTGTTTACAAAAGTCCTGAAGTGAAAATAACATAATTTATAATAATATGGGAAATATTGTTGATAGATTTGCCTTCATACATTTATGATCTTTGTTTTAAGTGTCTGGAGAAAGAATGAATGGTATAATTTTTCTTTGGTAAGCTTGTAACCTTTTCTAGATCAATAATTGCACCATAACTGAAGACATATTAGAGCTTACAATATATCACACAGGATCTTATGAAAACATTGCTCATTTCTGTTATCCAGTTTGTCTTAAGTCTTTACTGAAGGATTTGTTACATATGTCATTGTCATTGAAGCTTATTCATAAGTAATTATCTAAAGTCACTTGAAAAACAAACACTGTCTGAGCTCTCTAATTAAAGGGACCTGTTCTATGTAATAATCAATACCCTAAACATAATTCAGAACAAAATATTTCTTTTCACAGAATGCTGTAACCATCAGGGTTGTCTGATATTTGGATTACCCTTCTTTATTTTGCAATTAATGACCCCTTAAGTCTGGATCAAAAGAAAATATAAAAGGAACATGGACAGAGACATTTCTTATTTGCTATATGGGATAATCTACACTTTTTAAATTTTTTTTCTAGTCTTGTCAGTTGTTTTATTAAAAATTTTCTTGTTCTCTTATGGATTAGTTTGCTCTTTTTTGTCCACTCAATTGATCCTTGGTTTTCTAGTGGTTCCTCTTTTGATTTCCCTACATTGGAGTCCCTGCTATGTCTGCAAGAGCTTTCCTAAGTGGAAAGACATATTAAAGCTGACCATTCAAACAATTACACGCTTCTATTAGTACTTCTAACCTTGAGATTTACACTAATTTGTTGCTTTGGATCAAGTCTGCAGTTTCTCATCTTTAAATGGCTGTCCTGCAAATATCCATTAGCACAGCAAACGTGTGAATGTTCTGAGAGGTGCACAAACATTTGCTTCATAACTCTTTATAAATCTCTTGATGACACCTTAATAGTTTTTAAGACCAGGAAATAAGTATAACCTAATTACTTGTAATTTTGTACTGCATGCCATAATATTATCATCAATATAGCAAATGTTACAATAGAAATGAAAGATTAACTGTATGGAACACATATATACATGCCTACAACCACAGTTTCTTTGTATTCAGATATTCCTAGGTTCTTTTAGGACAGAACAATTTCTTCTTCATTTTTCAGTTCCCAATATTGCCTATAATAGTGTGACTTTCATGTGCCTAACAATCAATAAAATTTTTGAAGAATAAATGCAATGTTTAATTATATTTTAAGCATTTTATTTTTGATGTAATTATGTCAATTACTATCCTTTAATTTTTACAACACATTAAAGAAAACATCTTATTTATGCGTCACTTAAATATTTAATTATTAATTGATAGGGAATGAAAATTGATTAAGTGATAGTAAAAGCATCAATTATACATGATATTACATGAATAAGAATGATGAATTTGTGCCAAATATATTTAAATATTACTACAAGAATAGCCATCTTTTTACTGTGAAATTTTCAAGCATATTTAAGTTTCCAAATATCACTTTCTTCATTTGAAAAATGCAGATCATATTAATACTTTCATCTTGATGTATTTGCCAGAATTAAGTGAAATATGTGCATAGTTACATCATCCTTTGCATTGTAATCTCTCTCAATAACAACAAATATTGTTTTTAAAATTGTTAAGGTAAATTTCATTGGTACAGAAATCTATATTCTCTTCTACTTTATTATCAGCACAGTATTTGTAAACCTATTTCCTATTATTGGATTAAAAATGCAACTCAAATTAGTTCAAGGAAAGCAAATAGAGAGATTAGTATTTATAAAAGAATGGTAAATAATCAGACAGGCATTGAAATATTTTTATGGTGCATGGGACATTAAAATAATCATAAAAGAAACAGGAGCATGAAGGTTTATAATATAGAAGAGTATACAGCAAAATCAAGTGAGTGATTTTGATTATAAGTGCATTGAACATCCTAATATGGTCAACACCACCAAAAAATGACAAATTTAAGGTAAGATACAGAAAATTCCAACCATGTATGTCAGTAAGGATTTTAATCATTTAAAATGTGAATATTTTGTGGAAAAAAGTAATAGAGAATAGGTTGACTATAAGGTAGGGTTGACTAAAATATGGCCTGAGGGCCAAATCTGGTACACTTATCTGACTTTGTGAAACCTACAAGTTAAGAGTTATGCTTGCATTTTGTAAAGATTGGATGAAAAATAATTATATTTTAATGCATTTGAAAATTATAGTGTAGGTAAAATATTGTTAGCACAAACACAATGTCTGTGTTCATTGTATTATCTTTGGTTGCTATTATACTATAGTGTCAGTACTGAGTTTTTAGTATAGAAACCACTTTGCACCAAGCCTAAAACGTTTAATACTGGGACCTTTCTGCTGTAGAGGAATGATTTTAGAATAGGATTTTATTTCATTTAAGATTTTCTGTTTATTCATTTCGGTTTTAGTATGGTAATACTGTGTAATCACATACATTTTAAACAATTCTTGTTACTTATTTGACCTTTTCTTACATTTTTAATTTATATATTTACATATAATTATACTTGTTAAAAGCAAATCCTTTGTATATGGCATGAAATTTTAAAAAAACTGTTAAATTTTCATCTCCACCTTTACTTTACTTACTTTATTATGTAACTTTCTTATGCAATCAATTGTCCTTTGATTTAAATCAACCTTTTAAAAAGTGCAATCCAAAAATTGATAAAAACATAAATTTATTCAAATATATACTATATCCATGTCAAAATTTTATTAAATCCATTAAAAATGGGTGGATAGGAATAATAACATCAATTTGAAGAGAATTTGAAGAATAGATTATATTGTTAGAAAAGAAAGAGTACTGAAATAAAAGTTAAAATTTTGCTAAAAATCTAACAGAATCATCAAATCAGAATCTTAGAGTTCCTTAAAATAAAAGTAATACACTACTTAGATTTCTACAAATTGAATTCTAACTTTAGAAATTTTTAAAATCCCTGAGCCATAGTGAATGTGAACCAAAAATCAATGTTCCACAAGAAAGCTAGGTGGCATGTAAAAGAACTTGTCTCCACCTCAGGCATCTCTGAGGGCGGGCGGGATGGCTCGGATCAGTGGAACCATCCCCCGGGGGCCAAGCAGGAGGGTGAGTGCTGTGGCCAAAGTCTGGATCCCCCTCATTGGAGACCCCCTCCATCTCTGCCGGAGAAATGAGTCAGTGACACAAAGAAGGTGGCAGCTCAAATCTGTTTATTACCAAGGCACACAGGTTTTTATAGGGAGAGGAGACAGCCAAGGAACCATTGGGGAAGCGGCAGACTGTCTTATCCCAGCCAATGAGGGACTGTCATGTTGGTGTTGTGGTTTAAAGGGGTACAGAAAGAAAGAGGAAGCAGCCCTCAAGCATGGGCTTTTTTCGTGCTCTTTTGCTCAGAGCGCGCAGAGCATGAAAGAGGAAGCTTAAGAGGAGAAGAAAAAGCATCATGGCGTCTGGCGCAGTGTTTGTCTTTTGCACAGTGCCCAACAGAACTTATCAGAAAATATTCTGACATGATAAGAGTTGAAAGAAATTCAAATTCTGGACCCCATTTGGAGGTAATTTCTCTAAATTGAACTTGTGAAATCAAAAACTCCTTCATGTTTTGTTTGAAAATGTCAGTTTAAATCTGATGCTTATTTGCCAATTGCTACCATTCAAACAAGCCTTGAAAATTAGACATGGAATTACAATTATAACATATATTATTATAGATATCTTTTCACAATTTCCTAGTAATTAATGACCTTGAGCAAATCTTCTTATAGTGTATGGGCAGGTATGATGTGCTTTGCAGACTTTTGCCAATTTAATTCCAATTAATCTATATACTCAAATTCAAAGTCTCTATTAATTATACTTTATATACTAGCACCAAACAACTTATAATAAAATACAATTTGTTTATAATAATACCCCAAACCTAACAAACTAAGAAATAAATTCTACAAAGGATATGTAAGAGTTCCTTACTTAAAGAGTTCAGATCTAGCTACTCTGGAATTGAAGCACGAGAATCACAAGTTCAAGACTAGCCTCAAAAAAAAAAAATGTTGGAGACTTAGCTCAGAGGATTCAGGATTCAATGCCCATTACTGAAAACAAAAAGGAAACCACTTTAGAACAGGGACAAAGAGGTCTGCATAACAATGAGAGAGAGCTGGAGGTAACAGGGATGAAGATATAGATAAATGAATGGATTCCGTCTCAGATTCTTCCTAGTATCAATGTTTTGCTTACAACATAGATCATGGTTTTAGTACTTCTTTAGAGCTCATAATTATGGTATATCTAATGAAAATTAGTTTCTTGCTTTTGATCTTATGCATTTATATTACAAGTACCAGAATACTACTTTTTATGTAATGATTGCTTTGCACAAATTTTTACACTTTTATCCTGTATTTTGGTTACAAGTTGAGATTTTGCTGCCTATTTAAGTTTAATTGAACCAGACTGGAATATGCTTTGGATGTATAAAGTCTTATTTAAAAAATATATTTTTTTCTTTCCTCAAGGAATTGATTCACGTTTAGAAGAAGCAGCACTCACATACACACATTCTCTTAGGACATTTTGGTTCTTAATATTAATTCTAGAAAATCCTAACACTATTTCTAGTTATAAAGTAATTTTATGGAGTGATTTTGCCAGTTAATGGCCTTTTTTCCCAACAATCCTTCATAGTTTGTTTTTTCTGTCCTTACATTAACCAGATGTAGGATATTTTCCCGTAATTTTAACAAAACAAGAAAATTAAATTAAAAAATAAAAACAAAATCAAATAGAACTGTTCAGAGAAGTTAGATTTATATGTAAAGGACATTAATGAAATTTCATGGGACAGAATGTCCGTATTTTTGGGAAAAAAAAGCTAATAATAGACCAGATTAGTTTTCTCTGTAACAACATATCACGTCATAATCTTGTTGCCTCCTGTCTTCTCCCTATATTTTCTCCTCTGTTTATATTGGCAAATTCTTGTTACTTTCCATAATAAATTTATTTATCTCTACTCTTTAATATCTTTTTTTTAAAAGAGAGAAGGACTGTGAGAGAGAGATAGAGAAAGAATCAATTTTTATTGAGCTTTTCACATGTCTTTCATTGCTCTGACACTTAGGTGCGTACATGGGTGCTGGGGTTTGAACCCTTGTACTTGGGCATGCTTGCTAAGCGCCGTAACTGCTGCTCCAGCCCCACCTTTAATATCTTAAATTCCAATAGTTAGGACTTTTGGCTATTATATTCCATAGTCAAAGACAATATTTGTATATTGTCTGAAATAAAATAGAGCCACACTTAAAAGAATTTCAGTTTCATTCATCTAATATGAATTGAATTTATCAAGTAAATATTTATGTATTAAATATCACTATAATGCTTATATAAAAATAAAATTAATGAAATATAACTGCTTCCATTCATATTAAATGAACAACACTGAGTAGATTGATGAAGGGATAACTGATCAAAAAATAAATTAGTCATATAATTTTGAATATATTAATATATACAAAAGGTAAAACATTTAATCATTTTTTCCACATTTATTAGAAGTATATAGTGATACAGGATACAGATGAGGGGGAAACATTGTCAAAACTGTAGCAATCAATGTGTAAAAACTTTGTTAACCAGGGGTAATGCTTATGCATAGATAAGCTACTATGGGTTTCATCTATTGCAGTTTCCCCCAGAAGAACTCATGTGTTAAATGGGTATCTAGTGTAGGAATAACATCAGCTTCTGGGATGGTTCCCCCATCTTCCCAATCACCAGACTCCTATGAGTTCTTCATATACCCTCCCCCCTCCCCATCCTCTTCCCACCACCTCCAAGTTACCTAGGGAGCTTTCGCCCCTGTTGCACTGAAAGTCATTCAATTTGAGGTTTTGTTAGGTCAGCCGTCTGTCCTACTGATTCAACATAAATTCTAGTATTAACAGATGAGAGAAACCATTCGGCCCTTAAGTCTCTGAGCTTGGGAGACTTCACTAAGCATAATTCTGTCCATCTCCATCCATTTGACTTCAAAAGCTATAATATCGTCCTCTCTGATGGCCGAGTAGTATTCCAAAGTATATATGAACCAAAGCTTTTGTATCCACTCATCAAGTGAGGGGCATCTGGGTTGGTTCCATAATCTAGCTATAGTAAATTGAGCTGCTATAAACATATTTTTAAAAGTTTGTTTTGCTTTCTTAGTTTTATATTTACCCCTATTTATTGTGTAGCCTTGGTCAATTATCTCTTTACTTCCTGATTTAAAATTATGCTCTTACAATTTAAAAATGATTCCAAATAATTGTAGTCCTCATCAAATTGTTTTTAATTTAGAAAAAAAGAAGAAATTATAAACAAATAACCTAGGACTGGCTAAGTAATAATTAGTAAACTAGACCTGTGACCCTGTCTTTTTATTTCTAGGTTAATAAATTTTATTTCTAGGTTAATATATTATTTCAGCTCTTATATTTTACTGATAAGAAAGCTATAACCCAGTAAAGTTTTATAATTTTCCTAAAAACACAAAGATAATAAGTGGTAAGACAAAACTAATTAATGTTAATTATCAGAGTTTAGTCTTTAACTTACAAACCAAGGTATCTTATACTATTGTACACCATATCTGGTTGGAGTTAATAATTTTAAATTTTTTTTAAAAATCAAGAAAACTTGGTAACTGATTGTCATCTTGAATGTCACTTATTTAGAATACTACAAAGCTGTCCTATTTTCCCTTATCTTTTATTTCATTGATAATTGATGCACTAGCAAGTCCTATAATTTTTCTTGAGAATATGGCTCTTCATTGATTTATAAAGTACTATGTATGTTCTCCTCTGAGAATAAGTAAAAGGACAAGTCATAATTTCCCTGAGTTAAATTTAACCTTTTACCTACATAAATTCAAAAGGACTAATTTTATCACTACATAGTAAACCTGTAACACACGGCATTAAATAGCAAGTCTTATTGGTACAGGCGCTGTGTCTTAAATATCTTTGATATTTATTTACTTAGCAAACAATATTTGATGAATTCCACATATCTACAATTCATTCCTAATACTTTTGATAACCTTACCTGTGCTTACATAAATTTCATGTTCTAAACAATCTATTTCTCTGCTGTATGATTCACTTTATTTTCTATTTTATGATATATAGAGCAAAACTTGCAGTTTTCTCTTTCCTATTTAGCCTCTATATCACAAATTACTTTTCATGACATATACAATGTCTTCTAACCTTTGCAAGTTTGCTTTTGTTGAAAATTTATCATTATTCTCCCAGAAAGTGTTTTATGCTTACTCTATCACATCATTTAAACTGTCACTCCTTGCACTTTCTATTCTGTTAAATGTGAGTCATGGTCTTCTCCACATAGTGTTCATGAAATAATTGTAAGCACATAGATAATAAACCATGTTTTGGCCATCAGTTTGATCTTAACTGAATTCCAAAAGTTTAAGAAGCTGTTTTGTGAGCACATTTGCACAAACAACTTTATAGCAATATGAAAAAAAATGAAATCAGAACACAGACACATTTTAATTCACTCTGACAACATGATTTTAATTTAAAATCTATTCTTTTTTAGCTCTTGTCCTATACATAACTAAATTTTATGGAATAATCAAATTTTATTTATTTTGAGAAAAGCAGAATACACTGTTACAAAACTTGAAATTATATTTTAGGGGTTTTCTTATAAAATCACTTTCTCATGCTAATGTTCAAAGAATAATATCCCTGAACATCCTGTTCTGTGCAAGCTATTACAACAAAGCAAAATTGAAGCCAGGAATTGTGGTGCTTAGCTGAAATTCCAGCAGCTTGGGATGTTGAGGCAAGAGGATGGCAAGTTTGAGGGCAGCCTCAGGAACCTAGTGAGGTCCTGAACAACTTAGTGAGATCTCAAAAAAAGGTGGGGGGCATAATGTAGCTCAGTGGTAAAACATCTTTGGGTTCAATACCCTGTACTTACCCCCACCAAAAAAGTGAAAAAAAAAGAGCAAAGCAAAACTGAAAATTACATGAAATAACAGGATAACTGATAACTGAGTTCATGCTATTCTTCGACAAACAACAAAACTGCTAAGAGAAAAAATCACTAAGATTTTTTTGAATTTTTGAGAAGATATTTGCTTTCTTATTTCTTAATTTGCAAGTTGAAATATTTTACTTATATTCACACTTTTCCATTCCTTTTGTTCCCTTATTCATTGCACTACTGGAAAAGAGAGTCATTTGGGTATAAATAAATTACCAGCCTGTATTCTTCAGGACAATGAGATGTAAGGGAGCAGGAGAACCAGTATCTTCCATCTCTCCTTACACAACTAAGACTCCCAGAAACATCATGCTACCCCTCAGTCTCTACCTCCTGCACCAACAAAGAGTGCCTCTCCTTCCCTTACTGAGGCTACCCATATCACCTCCTTAATTTCATCTTTCTTTTGGATTACATCAATCTTTTTCTCATTCATTTTGAAACATGGTAAATGAAACAACAGCCTGTGTAGTGATATGTTCCACCAGTGTTTCTCACTATGACCTGCAAGTAGAAATACAGAATCTGACAATATCTGGCTTCTCATGAGGCATACTCCCACAGAACAGCAGTAACTGTAAAAATCAGAAATCTGGGAAACAACACTGAAGAATGCCTGAAAGCTTTAGGGAAACTCTACCCCACTTTTCCTGGCAACCCAATTTATAAGTTATTGGACACTTTTCACTGTTGGCAACTGGTTTTAGTTTATAGCTCTGTTATATAGTTGGCTTATGGCTCTTAGGACAGACTTTCTTGAAAGAATGAATGAAGCTTTAATAATAAACATTCTTTTTGGAGAAATACATGTGTTGAACTGGCTGCACCAAAATGACTGTATTCATCAAATTTTCATGGATATAATGTGAAGTCAGATGTGAATTAGATAGTGGGTGAATACTTTTCCAGAATGTGCACAGAACTCAAATGTCATTACAGAAGATGAAAGGAGTTCTGTATATTCTACTGAGTACCAGTGGTTTCTCTCACAATCAGACTCCAGATCGAAGAAATACTGAACAGCTGTAGACTCTGGGATTAGAGAAAGTGCACTGGTCTCCAGGTGAGCTCCTACAGTCTTTAGTGACCAGTAACACACACATCCTTAAGAACTTTCTCTCCTGCCTTTGTTGGATTTTTTTGTTCAGCTTTGTTTCAAGCAATAACCTAAGGAAAGGCCATCAGCAATCAATTTACTGTCCCATGTATTCCTCACACAGATGAAAGAAGAAAGCCAGGATTCAGTACTCTCACTGTTGCCTCCTGCTCATAACAGCTATTAGTAGGACTGCCTCCAATACAGTCTTGGATTGAGCCAGAAAGTAATTTAACTGATGAAAAAGACTCAAACTAGAAAGTTTAGGAGTGCCAACTCATCTTATGTTCAGTGGACTTGACACTTTCTCTTTGATGCTTTTTCTACTGTGTTGCTGGGTGTAAATTTCAGAATTATACTTGAAAAAATGATGTACTGGAGAACTTATCATTTAAGTAACACTCTGTTCACAGGGGTATAAAGTCATAATGCCTCTATTTAGAGTGCTTTCACAACTCCAGGGAAGCATCAGAATTATGAATCTAGCTACAGTTAGTGTCATCTATTCTTGATTTTTTCCCCAAGTTGTGACTAACCCTTCTCTAGATCTCTCAGTATAATTGTTGAGCCAGTTAATTTTTTCAATATTCTTCTGTAGAGTTGGGAATGAGTACTCAGTGGACAGTAATTTCCAGCACCCCTGTCTCTTCAGATTCCCCAGACTTTTTGATTAATTGTTGTTATATCAGTAGGCTTATTTATTCTATCCAATCCCTATTTTAGGAGAAAGGAAAATATCTGTGCTCTCCTTCTTTCTTCTGTTAAAGCATGGTAACATCAAATTGAGCCTCACTCACATTAAATGATCCACTTGAAATACATGGAGGAGATATAATTTGATATTTTTCTTCCTGTGTAAATTATAGATCCTAAATTTATTGAATCAAAGAGAGGCTTATCAAAAGTCTTTTAGATATTTGTGGAATAAACATAAAGAAAATCACAGAAATATCCGAGGAAGAGTATCCAGATAAAATAGAGCAAAAATGGGATGGGACTGAGGAGAACTTCACAGCAGGAAGATTGTGAATGACACAGAAAGTGGTAGTCTACATCATGCAATGTCATTCTATCCTCTGCTTAAATTCATTCAAAATTTCAATACAGTTCTTCTTGAAGATTAAAGTTATAAGACTCTAAATGTTCTCAGTGATTATTTTCTTTATTCAAGTGGAACTCTTTTCAATGTGTTCTCTCATCTGTGAGGAGAGTTATTAACAGAGTGACAGAGAGTGTTGACTGTGTGTTTTATACTATCCACACTCTGCTCCACTTGGTCAAGCACCAGCTCTATTCTTGTTTAACCTCATTTACCTTCATCTCAGTGAATGCTCTATAACTTCTGCCTCATTATCTTTTGTTTTTCTTCTAATATCTTGCTACTGTTTTTCATGTTTCCTGATTATATTGACAATGTATTCTATTGCTAAAACCCAATACAGAATATTTTGAAGTACGTGAAGCACAATAATTAGACCTTCAGAAGGAAATGTTTATTTAAGGCTCAAAAGTTTGTTTCAGAGGTCTCAATCCATGGCATGTGAACTCCATTGCTCTTGGTCTGTTGAGATACAGATTATCTGGGTGGAAGGATGAGGTGGATGAAAGCTCATAGCTGGGAAACAGAAATAGAGTTAGAGAGAACTCTTTCCTCCAGGCACACTCTTCCTGCCTTCTGTTTCTACCGAGTAGTTCTTTCAAATTATTAGTCAATCAAATATATTATTCTACTGATTAGTTTATATATTTTATTAATTTCCCTTCTGAGCATTCTTACATTGTCTCACACATTAGCTTGTTGGGGGAATATTTCATGTCTGAACTATAAGAATTTTTATAATTCATTTCAATCTCTAGATTAGTGACAAACCAGGTGTTACTTTAGGAAAGTCTTTTAGTAGAAAAGATTTTTTCAAATTTCACTCAAACCAAATAGAAAGAACACAGGAGCTTCATTTGAGAGATTGCTGGTAGGGCTTCCATAAATTTTCAGTATTTGAGAAGATTACTTAGTAAATCAGTTCAAACAGTTATGTATATTACTTTTAAGTTAATTATTTTGCTTGCCTGGCAGGTGCAAGTATGCGAGTTCGAATCCCTGCACCATGTAAACAACAAAACTTAGGAGCAACATAAGCCACGAGAAAAACTAAAAACAAAAGGAAATTGATTCTCTCTCTCTCTTTCTCTCTCTCTCTCTCACACACACTCACATACTGTCTCTCTCTCTTAGAAACAAAGGTTAATTATTAATTATTTTCATGGTCCTTTATTAAGTATTCTTTCTAATTACGGACATCCAAAAGGCAGCAGCTTATCTTTCACCAGAATCACAGATCTAGTTTTGAAGCTGAGGGTTAGGACTTCACTGGACCCATATTATACTATTATTTTATCTGTCTGACATTATCTAATAACCTCCCTCTTTGGGACAAAGAATTCCAGTCAACCAAAAAGCTCAAGTTTTAGTAGCTGCATGTAAGCCTATATTCATGTCAGCCAACATAGATGTATTTCTAAAATTTCTTGAGCATCATTTTGTGGTGAATGATAGGAAATTAACTGTGCACAATTTTGTTCTCTTTTATGCATAATATCAACTATGGTCTGGAAGTTTGTATAACGTCAAATTCACCAGTTGAAATTCTAATCCTCCAGTTGATGCTATTACAGCATAGGGACTTTGGTGGGTAGCTATTTCAGGAGGACAGTTCTCATGAATGTCCCCAGATAGATACTTGCCCCGACCTTCAAGAGAGGCCACAGTGAGAAGGCACCTGTCATGAATCAGAAAGCACTATTTTACCAGACATTACATCGGTGATTGTGAGCAACCAAAACTGTGAGATATCAATTGCTACTGTTTATATGCTTCCCAGGCCATGTTATTTGTTATAGCAGTCTAACTGTACATAACAATACCTAAATTCCAAAGTCTGACAAATAAGTTGTTTTAAAATGGAGTGGTGTACTTTTAAGTGTACAACTAGTTTTATTATCAAGTTGAAACAATTGTAAAAAAAATTTACATGAACTTAGTGTTGATATTGACACAAAATATTTTGCATTTTTATTTTACATTTATTAATGAAATCCAAATGCCATAATGACTTCAACAAGAGTTACTAAGTCTTTTGTGAAAAAGTATTTTGAAGTTCTCAATTTGGCTTCTTCCTTTACACATTCAAGATCTAGGATAATTTTTTATAATGTTCATCCAAATCGTTCATTGTAGAAATTAAAATCTTCCCATGATTTTAAGCTTCCTTTAAATTCATTTATTCTGTAATGCCAATACTTTTTTTTAAGAAGCACCATATACAATAAGCAGTATGATATAATCTTGTGAAATTTCAGTTACCCAGTAAAATGACATAAAAAGAGTTAGCTGACCATAATCCATTATTTTTTATTGCACTTGCTCTTCAGAGTTGACTGAAATAATAATATTATTTTGGAGAATTGTTCTTTTCATTGCAGGTAAGTAAACTGGTGATATGCATAGCTTACATCTATCAAAAGTTGAAACTGTTAAGTAAATACAAAAAAAAAGCGGAATTTCCATTATCTGTTCTTACTTAAGAATTTTTGGAGGGAGAATATTTGTTAATATATTATTTTCAACTTACTAATGAAAAACTAATTGTATACTTGAAAGAATACCACCCCAATTTTCAACAGCATGTGTTTTTCAGCATTTGGAATTGAGGTGTTCTTTTGGTCCATTCAGGCATTAACAATAAAAGGCTGAACAATTTAGTTGCTTCCTGAGGGTTTGGTGGTAACTTGTGATTGATGTTGGACCACAGCCTAACATAAGCTTTTCTTTTTCTCTGTACCTGTTCTTCTGTCTTCTTGATTTTCATTCTTCCTTTTGTTCAGGGGATGATTTAGTCTTATGTCCCTTCTAGATAAGTTATCATTCAGAATCAAAGGATTATTAGACGTCACTGTTATAAATTAGTAAAATCAAGGAAATGCTTGAATAGTTATTTTCAGTACTCAACACTTCAAGGATAAAGATTATCGTAAGTATGACAGTTCTTTCAAGAAGAGACTCAGTTATTTATAGACTATTTTATGTGAATGTACTTTCAGTTCCTATATTAGGACATGTCTTCTACCCTGCTTAAGAAGGATAAGCATAGATACATGTGCTACTTCCTTATGCTACATTTTTGAATGTTGGGAAATCTCTTCCAAACTACATTGGATTGATTACAAATAATTTAACAAAATTTTCCAATGTGTCCTATGTGTAAGGGAATTCTGTACCTTTTCTCTATTTTTTATTGTTAATCATGTTCTTTTTCTTAAAAAACCTGGTGGATTTTATAATTTGGCAGTGTACTAATTCCATACCTAATTCTTTCCAGATTTTCCTTCCTTTCTTGCCATACTGCAGTAAGAGGTGATAAATCTTATTATCTCGTTTTATACTTTAACTTCATAGTTTAGACTTAATTCCTGCAAGATAATTAATTTGATTATCTAAATACATAAAATTCAACATTTTCTAAATCACCAATTTTATTTTCTCAATTCTCAAAATCTTATTGTGAAATTTTAGAACGATTTTGTATATAAGGACAAGATGGATACATCCTCCCTCACTCCATATTATAGTTTTGTGTTGTTGTTTGTTTGTTTTTGTTTTGGAGGGATTTTTTAAAATTTTGTTTTGTTTTGTTTTTTAATACCTGGAATTGAACCAGGGTTACTTCATGACTGAGCCACATCCCCAGCCCCTTTTATTTTTATTTGAGAAGAGGTCTCACTAAGTTGCTTAGGGCCTTGCTAAATTGGTGAAACTGGCTTTGAACTTGTGGCCCTCCTGCCACAGCCTTCTGAGCTGGTGGGTTTGTTTACAGGTATGCACCAATGTACCCAGCTTTGATAAAGTCTTTTTTTTTTTTTATAAACAGGGGAGAGAACACATGCAATCCCCCACTACCACAAATTATGCAGTCGAGTTTCCTGCATTTGGTGAAATTGCAGGGGTCAGCACATCCGCAGTGCAATGGATGAGCCTCACCTGGGAAAAAGAACTTCGGGATCATGGTGTCTCCCCTGCCAGGTAAGTTTGATAAAGTCTTGACTCATGAATCCCCAATATTGTTCAAATTTAGACTGTTGAATCACATATTTCCAGAAGCATAATCAAAAAAACATAGGAAGTTCAAGTATGCAAAATGAATATCTACTTTTGGGTTTCAGGCATTATTTTCTGTGTGTTATGAGATG
Source organism: Aplodontia rufa (assembly GCA_004027875.1). Classification (NCBI taxonomy): domain Eukaryota; kingdom Metazoa; phylum Chordata; class Mammalia; order Rodentia; family Aplodontiidae; genus Aplodontia; species Aplodontia rufa. Next base: position 22,791 of record PVKS010030613.1, read on the forward strand.
GCCATGGGCATTGCCAGGTGTAATCTGGGAGTTAAAGAGAGGAAACTTCCTATGTTTGCAGTAGATATAAGTGACATGAGGATTTTACCTGTTTTAGTTGAAATATACTACTCTTGAATGATTGCTATTTATTCTACTGCATTTAAAGAAATATTCAAAATAAATAACAGTCACAAACAAGAGGGATAACTTAAAATACAGGACAATAAATCATGGCCAGTTTAATAAAATCTGTTTCCTGTTTTACTCTATTATTTCTTCTTATTGTTACTTCTAAAGTAGATGACAAATGTGAATAATGAAATAATGGTGAGCTGATTCTTTATATTTATTTTATAAAAAGATCATTGAATATTTTTAACTATAAAGTGTTATGTGTGAAATTGTTACTAAGTTATGTCCCTTGACATTGTGGATTTTAAAATTATTTTTATTCTTAATGTTCCAAAGTGATTTAATAATTATTCAATATATAGTTAACTGACATGAAGTCTTCTAGAAAAAGATAAGGATCTTAATTCACTTTTCAAATCACATATATTAAAAAATAATTTTTAATGGACCTTATTTAAAGTCCCTGAATACTTTATTTCCTCTCAGACCTGATAATTGGGGCAAAGAAAGTAGCCAACGTTCTTCAGAAGTGAAGCAAATAAGAAATAATTAATATATTTTTGGAATAAATGTTAAAGCTACCATCTTTAACTTGCTTGTTTAAAAAGATTTCTTTACTACTTATGGTAAATTGATAATTTCTTCAGCACTTAACACAGCTAATAATTAAGGTTGTGCTTAAGCAAAAGTTTCATTAACTCAGACCAGAAGAGATAAAGGCATATGTGCTTTCTGTGTTTGGCTCAATTTTATCACTAACATAGTTCAATTTGATTCATAAAGTCCTGAGCTATTGTTTAATGCAGCACATTATTTCTGATAAAATACAATTGATTTTTATGATTAGGAATTAGATTTAGGAAGAGCATTTTCAAAGGCTTGATAAGGAGAAGAGAAATTAAGAAAAGAACACACAGAGGAAGAAACAATCTTTAAATTGATGAAACAATTTTAAAGTACTAAAGAAAACTACCAAATGAGGTGAAAGAAACAAAAGTAAAAGTGGACAAGAGAAAAAAGGAAATTGAATAGACATAAGAACAAAAGAGACAAGGAAATTAGTTTGTAGAAAACTCGTCCTCTTAACTCTCAAGACTCAGGGTTTTGAAAGCAAGCTTTAATTACTTGTCTTTGAATATCTCAGAGTCTTCCCTCTTCATTTTGTATAGGATTAAATGCACAAGCACACACACACATGTAAGTTTAGAGTTAACACTGCCTATTCATTATAGGAAGGAAAATCACTGAAGTTACATGATTAAGCGGTCAGACTAATTTTTAGACAAAATCTGAAGGATAAATCTGAGTCTATTTGCTTTTTTTTTTTTTT